>WHNR01000104.1:0-167500 GCA_009859135.1 Formica selysi | reverse complement strand
TTTTGGCGTAAAGTACGGTGTACCATTTGTCGAGATAGACCGAGCGTATGAGCTACATGGCGCACGCTTTTTCCGGGTTCTCCTCAAACTCTCTTAAAATCCTTTCTTCTTCGTCTACACCGTAATGCATTGGTGCACCAGCGTTTCGACGATTTGGAATAAGAATTCCCGATTCTTTAGCGCGTTGAACGATTTTTTCCCCGACCGAATTTTATGGACGGATGAAGCAATTTTCACCCCGAACGGCGTATTTAATAGTCGTAATTATTTATATTGGGCGGAAGACAATCCGCACGCCATTCGTGAATGCTCGTTCCAATATCGATGGGCGACAAATGTATGGGCAGGAATAACAGCGAACCGAGTCGTAAGTAGTAAATTTTAGTAAATCAAGGAATTTTCTTTCGCAGCTTTAATATATCATTTTCTTTCGTGATTTTCAGATTGGTCCTTATTTCCTACTGCCACATTTAAATGGGGAAATATATCTGAACTTCCTTCAAAACGAGTTACCCATTCTCCTCGAAGATGTTCCTCTTAATGTAAGAAATCAACTCATCTTCCAACATGACGGGGCTCCTGCGCATTTCGCTCGCCGGGTTCGCGAATATTTAAACGCGCATTATCCGGACAGATGGATGGGTCGAGGTGGCCCAATTATTTGGCCGGCGCGATCGCCAGACTTTAATGTATTAGATTATTTTGTATGGGGTCACATTAAAAATTTAGTCGAACACAGGCGTGATGGTACAGAAGCTGAAGTACGAGAAGCAATTCTCGCAGCTTTTAATACCATCACGCCGGAAATGATGTATCGCGCGACGCGCAATATTACTCGAAGAGCCGAACTCTGTTTACGCACACAGAAAAATATTATTCTATTGCTAAGTAAAATAATTACTCAGTTTACTTTACTTCTTTTAAGTAACAGTTATCTTTAACAAAGAATATTTTCTTAATAATAGTCTTAAAATAGACTTGTTACAAATTTTAGAAAAATTCATTATCATCAATATACTCAAAAAAAGTAAATATTTCCTTTTGAAGAATATTATAAAATTTTATCGAAGAAAAGTCAGATATGGTTAATTTAATGTAAGAAAATTTATTAGATCAGAAAAATTTAGTGTATTTCTTTCAAGTATAATTTAATATTCTTGATTGAAGTATTAAATTTACTAGGATTCAGAATACATTTTGAATAAATTTGATGCTTATGATGAACTTATGATAGATTTGCGGATCTATGAACTTTTGAAATACTTGAAACAAGTAATATTTACTTGTATATAGTATGTATTTTTCTGTGTGCGAGAACGAGGAAGACACTTCGAATAATTTTTACATTAAAATATGAGAGTGGATTAGACCTATTGGGGATACCACTTTAAAGAAAATGCACTGTGTTATCTACCGCAAGGTAGCGTGGAAACGATAGCATAATACTTTCTATGCCGCGCGCGCGAGAAAGAGAAAGAGAGAGTGAGAAAGAGAGAGAGAGAGAGAATAGTTCGAGATGCGTGGCTTCAGCGTTCGCTCGTACGTAGCCGTATAGAACGCCCCTCCCACCGCTTCGCCGCGCGCCTAGCAACGCCTGAGTAGGAAGTCTCTTCTCGCCGCGCGCTTGTGCAAGGCATCGATTGGCCCATCTTTTTAAATTAATTTCTTAATAATTATTACGAAAATCGCAAAATGGTAAGGGACTTTTCTTCTCGGTTTCATCTGCTCTACCTGCACATGGCGGGTGATCCGCGAATTATGGGACACCCTGTATATACAGGGTGTTCCGGATCAACCTTCCGTCCGTGAAATGACGTATTCCTGATACAATTCTAAGACGATTTTTCCTTTACCAAAATTTGAATTGATGCGTAATTTTTGAGTTATAAGCAAAAATAGTTAGCAAATCACGCGTCGCGTACAGAAGGCAGGCAGGAGCGGCACGGCGCAACGCGCGAGCGCCCGGCACAGCTGACCGTCTGATTACCACCGCATGAGTCGCTAACTATTTTATCTTACAACATAAAATTATGCTTTAAATAAAATTTTGGTAAAGAAGAAAATATCTCAGAATTATGTCAAGAATACGTGTTTCTTAAAATAACGTCACTTTAACAAAAGTTGTTGCGGATTGCCGGCCGTCGGACACTGCAATCAGCTGATTGCTAACGCGATGTGTGTATGGCGGAGTGTATGTGCGTAAAAGAAAGAGAGAGAGAGAGAGAGAGTGAGGAAGGGAAGCAGGGAGAGACGTTTATACACACGCACGCACATACGCATACACTTTTTTCTCGCTCTCTTTCTCTCTCTCTCTCTCTCTCTCTCTCTCTCTCTCTTTCTTTCTTTTACGCACATACACTCCGCCATACACACATCGCGTTAGCAATCAGCTGATTGCAGTGTCCGACGGCCAGCGATCCGCAACAACTTTTGTTAAAGTGACATTATTTTAAGAAACACGTATTCTTGACATAATTCTGAGATATTTTCTTCTTTACCAAAATTTTATTTAAAGCATAATTTTATGTTGTAAGATAAAATAGTTAGCGACTCATGAGGTGGTAATCAGACGGTCAGCTGTGCCGGGCGCTCGCGGCGCGCCGCGCCGCGTCGCGCCGTGCCGCTCCTGCCTGCCTTCTGTACTCGACGCGTGATTTGCTAACTATTTTTGCTTATAACTCAAAAATTACGCTTCAATTCAAATTTTGGTAAAGGAAAAATCGTCTTAGAATTGCATCAGAAATACGTCATTTCACGGACGGAAGGTTGTTTCGGAACACCCTGTATATATATACAGGGTGGTCCTCGTAACGGTCGCCACGATTTTTAAGGCACTTACAATAATCTGACATAAAAAAGTCATAAACAGAAATTTATCAGTTTCTAACCGGCAACAAATTGCAATAATAAAAATTGACCAAACATTTTCTTTTCCATAAAAAAGCAAGGTCACCTTCAATTTTTTAAATGGAACTGCCTACTTTTTATTACATATTCTTGTAGCTTATCTCGAGAGCTTTTCAAAACACTATAATAAAGTATTTTTTCATTAAGGACTTTTTGAGTTATTTTATATTTTATTCTGACATATTTTGATATAAAAAATAAAATATCTCGTAAAATATTTAGTTTTCGATAATCTTACCGTAATACTTTTATGTACAGAATAATGAGACAAATCAATTAGTAAAAAAAAAATAATTGTTTTTAAGAAAAAGTATGTAATTATTTATAATGTATTTTTTAAAACAATTTTTCGTTTTTTTTTAAACTAATTGATTTGTCTCATTATTCTGTACATAAAAGTGTTACGGTAAGATTATCAAAAACTAAATATTTTACGAGATATTTTAATTTTTATATCAAAATATGTCAGATTAAAATATAAAATTACTCAAAAAGTACTTAATTTTTGACCGTTACGAGGACCACCCTGTATATGTATATATCTACATTATAATAAAATCAAAAGAGATAACATGAGCAATATTATAGATTTGTATGCAAAATATATATAGAACACAAACAGATATCTGTGTAAAGTCGTTGCTTCTACGAGACGATAGAACAGAAATAGAGTAGAAATCCAACATATTTTCTGTCTCTACATATTTAACACAATGCGAAAAGCTTGTATTTTATTGCTCTTTCCAAAGTATGCACATATCCTTGACAATTAATCTACATAATGATATCGGTAACGTAACTTTAAAGCGTTGGTAATATACCGACACTTTTAGTTACACTTAGATGAGGGCGCTCACCCGTCGGAGTTCGCCCGTCGCTCCGGCATCCTCTTAAAGGTCGGCAGGAGTGACAGCCAAACTCCGAATTGATATTGGAGACCTCGCGCGGTGACAATGCGAAACTCCGATTTCAGGGTTACCAATCTGAGAAATAAATTCTCGATCTCTATGTAGAGGTGTATGTCCGTATACGTACACACACGATTGCTTAGCTCGCGTGGACGCACCGTGGAGAGGAAAGATAGAAAAGGATCAACGATTACGTTATCCTTGTTCCTCTAGCGTATCGCTTTACAGCCGAGATATGGCCTGAAAATGCTTTGTGGCCTCTCGTAGCAGAAAGCAGTAATGCAACAAGACTAATGAGCGCCCACCTTTTGTGAATTTTATATTTACTTATGCGCATATGTACATATATATACCAATAGTATATAAAAATGTTACATATGTTTTAAATTTGCACAATGACAAATAATATTAGTAGAATAATAGCTAATAGAGTGAACTAATATACAACGTGTAAGAAATACGGGCACTTCTTAGACTTGACAATTTGTTACTGTTTCACTATCGATACTTTATATATATATATATATATATATATATATATATATATATATATATATATTCTATTGCACTGATGATATATATTATATATATATATATATATATATATATATATATATATATATATATATATCTTCAATGGAATCGAAAAATAAGAATAGCACAATAGGTAATTCTTATCTGACATTATGTTTTAACAATTAAAGTTTTATAGACAAAAATGTCATCTTGATCTCTCTTCGATTATAATATTGATGTTTCATAGATACACTGCTGCATAAGTACAGATAGGATTTATAAGTAATTATCTATAGGCATGAACAAATTTTTTTTTCGATATATTTTAATATATATAAAATTCTAAATATTTTTTTGTAAAGGCGATTAATTTAAAATAAGTTTTTAAATATTGGAAATATGTATGCATACACACACATACTGTATATGTGCAAGAAATATTTATGAATAAATTAATGTTCTATAATAAATCTGAATAGCAGCTATAAAAATATTATTTTCAGTATCCCGTCTTCAATTAAATATCTATACAAAAAAAAATTATTGTTTTATATACATATATTTCAATATATGATTTCAAAAATTTGCGCTCATAATTATTGATTATATTATTAGTTGTTTATTCAAGTTTCTAGTGTGACAGATTGAATATACTGAGTCTTTATATAATAATTATCATTTTGTAGAGATACACACATAAATGCATAATAAAATCTTTTCAAAATTATTATATGTGCAGAAAATGTATTTCATTGTATACACCATATTTCTTTCCTACATATACATTACCTTTTTCTTTTTTTTTCTTTTTTCTTTTTTTTTTTTTACGAGGAGGGAAAATGCATTATGCACACCCCGCCGGCCACCGTCCAACGAGATAGTGTAGGACTCGCACCCACTAAAAAACCTCCTTTTATATACCAAATGCGGTATGTGTCACAGCCCCAGAAACTTCAAAAGCATTTGCTTTCGACATTCTTCCCTATCCTATACGTTACCTGCTACAATATAAAATGGCGCTGAATCTGTGGCAAACCACGCCTCTTTATTTCGCAGGAGCTTCAGCAGTGCTTGAAAAATCCGTTTTTCTGACATCTGTTGCATTCCCAATCTATCTGAGACAATTAACTATACTGCGCACATAGATTAATATTAATATACTTACAAGAGGGAAATTATGTTATAACAAATTTCTTTTTACTAAAATCTAAAAAGAAAACAATGTTAATTATAATCATACGTTATATTAAAAAATCTGTTATAATGAAAACATGTTTCTTCGCGCTCGTCGGAAACACAACAACAAAAGCGCAGAGAATATATTGTTATATTCTTATCCCCAAAAACGTAATACAAACAAAATATTAAAATATAATAGACATTAATACAAATAATAATAATAAAAGCAATAATTTTATTATTATGTATGCAACTTTTTACAATGCAATATAATTACATCTTATGGGATAAGAATATTAAGGGTAATATAGATATATACAAAACAATAGCAAACAATGTGTGTCTGTATATATATATTTTTTTATTTATTTATTTAGATGTAAAATTCTATTGTTAAATTAACACTTTAAAGTAAAAAAAATTCAGACAGTAACATTGCTATTGTTTCCGTGCGTAATATGCAATATACAACACGAATTTATAAATTCCAGTGGATCGCAATTTAAACTGAGTTAAGTGATCGCATCGCTAAGTGACCTCAACCACAAAGTGGGAAGTACTGTATAAAATATTTCTTGTTATTAAACTTGCAACTTCGTTAATATCGTTATATATATGTGTTTCCATTTACTTCCAATAACTTGTAGTAAATGTTTATTTTCTTTATTTTCATCTGCTTATTAATATATTTGTTTGAAAATAATGCATTACAAATCAAAAACTATCTGATATTAACACTTCGCGATGCAATCACCTCTCAGCTCAAATTGCAATCTAATTTGCAATGCATTATTTTCATATATCTATTAATTAAAAAACAAGAACTCATAATATACAAAATAAAATTGTTATAATAAATTATAATAAATATATAATATTTATATATATATTTTTTTAATCATACTTTTCAATTATACTTTTAATAATATATACATGATTAACAATAAGTAATAAGCAGAATTTTTTTACCCATCACCTCTTCCCAAGCGACTCAGGATGTCATTGACCAATATAATAAAATAACAATCATTAGGTGTATTTAAAACAATATATGTATATAAACATTTTAATATAAAAATTATAGATTTTTTATTACTCAATGACACTCTTTCTTTTTCTGAGCCGCTTCCTGTGCTTCGATGACATACTGTGGTTCCCGAATAGGCATATTTCTTGCCGTTCTACTATCGATTATTTCAGGAACCAAGCAATCCTCGTAGAATCGTTTAAGCAATGGTAACATTTTTATTTCCCAAAATCTGTCATCACGCTCGACGATCGTGTACTTTAATTCAAAGGGTGTCCACACAGCAAAAATGCAATAGTTTCTTTGCGTTGGAAGATCGTATTATTAATTGGGAGCAGAAGAGGGGGCTGCTTAGGCGTAGTGGTTTAGGATGGACTACTCAAGGAGGCTTCCATTCATACTGGTGATGAGTCAAGACTCATCGCTGAGCGGCTACGGAGGCCAATTTTCAATCGTTTGATATGATTGGACCGCTCTGGAGACGTGCTGGGGATGTCGTCTCTCCGTGGCAATCGGCACTGCATCCATTGAGCGAGATTCCAACATCGCTCTGGAGTCGTATGTACTGTGTTAGAGTGGCGTAAGGTGCGAGGTCTGAATAGCTCAGTGGTAAGAGCAGTTGCCCGGAAAGCGAAAGACTCGGGTTCGATTCCCGATTCAGCCACTTGTACCTCGCATATTTTTTCAGACCCGCAAATGTTGTTTTCTAACAATTATTTGTCGGGCTGAGGAAGTGTGTAAACGCCCTACACAGACACGACAGTGCCGCTGCCACGGAAGAGATGGATGCTTGGTTCGTGCCTCCTCCCGCCTTAAATCCCCCCCTCGCTTCACTGTGGAGCTGCCCTTGTACTTGGAAATAGTACGCGTGTCTTTGATTCATACGAGTGTCATCCGTTTTATCGAAAATTCTATGCAAATCTGAAATCTTATTGAGCATTGCATCGGCGGGAGACACTTGCCGCGCCGCATAAGGACATTTGATCTCAACAATAGTATCGTCTCCGATAATGCCATCAGGCGTCGCGGCAAGATAAGGAATTGTTTCATCAATAAATAATCCACAATCATTAATTTCTATTCCAAACTCCACTTGCAATTGCTCTCGTGCCACCATCTCTTTTTCTTTACCCCACTCAACAGCCGCATTCGTCAATCGAGGAGGATAAAGAATTGCTTTTACAAGATTGTGGCACGAAGTTGTTTCTCTTCTGCTACAAACTTTTCCAAAGTTTGAAGCAGTAAGAAGATTTCGCCGCACGTTATGCCACGCCGGGTTTTCATGCTGACCCCGTGTAGCACATTCCAATACAGCACGATTACATTGCTGATCTACTAACATTTGGAAATGATTACGTCTCAGCTGTTCGTACATGTTGCCTTCGATATCTGGCCGTTCTACATTTGGTCCGTAATCTTTATCAGTTGTAAATTTCTTGGTAGAATATTTACATGTACGAACAGAGAGACCTAATTCTTTCGCCGCACGTGTTCGTTTATGTTGATTGGCATTTTTTTTAATATATATATCTTCAATTACTTCTGTTTGTGCGGGTGGTTTTTTATCCACCGCACGACAAACAGAACTCAAGGCTCGCGAAGTATTAAATTGCACAACGGATGCCTTGACGCGTGTCTCATAAGAACCTTTCATGGCATAATGAATTCGCTTGCCGCCAATAAATTTACTAATAATTCCATTACAACTTTCAACGGAATTACTAGTATATTGATATAATAAACTATCGGCATTTTCTATAATGCGTTTCATAGCATTTTCTACTTTTTGGAATAATCCTGCTCGTTGTAGCTGGGGCACAAGATTTTCCTCGTCTTCTTTCTGCTTTCCATTACAGAAATACTGAAGCGAGGCACAATCTTTATGCTCACCAAATACATGGCTAGGTATATTATTTAAATCTTTAATTAATTGTGCAAGTTTTGTTTGCCAATCGGCTATACTATTACGGCGAAATGTAACAGCCTTTACAACAGCGTTTCGAATTTTCATAACGCTATTTGTAACGGCTTTTTTTAACTTAGATATATTTCTACCACCGGTACTACCCGCTTCGCGTATTTTATTAGAAAGATTGCGGAGAAGATGATTCGTGCATTCAATCTTCTCCACAACAATATGTGGATACGGTGGAAAATCTCTTAACTTTTTTAATACGTTACTATCACCGTCACCAATATATTTATTATAGATTAAACCATGCATTTCTAAGCTATGTCGGAAGCCTTCGAGGATTATATCACTTTCCATACTTGTAGAGCTTTGATTACTTCCCCAATTTTTAAAGCATTTATGTTCTTTCGGTTTAGAAGATATTTTAGCTGCTCTTGCGCAAATAATACAATATTTATTTCTAATACCCACAAATAATACTTTTTTGGAATAATAGCCCGTAATAATAGCTGCTCCAGATGGAGAATCGTAACCACCACTGCGATAAGATTTCTTCATCCACGAGCCATCTGTTATTACGGGTATATGCGGAATGTCATCTACAACATCTCTTTCAATTGCTAAACGTCTTTCTTCTTCGCCAGCCACACGCATTTCTTCTTCCGCGGCGGCGGCAAAGGCTTCCGACATTTCATTGTGATAATTTATATATGTTTTATTACTCATGCATGGAACATCCACAGCAGCAAGAAGTTCTTCAAGCTGCTTATGACCAGTTCCTGTCAATATAGTACCGCATACGGCACCTCTATTGACATCCAATATTTTGTCGTCTATCGGTTCACTCCAAAAGCTATCTTTAAAGTGACACATTCGACATTCGACAAAAAATTGGGTTTTCAGACCATGACGCTTCGTTTTGATTATTATAAGATCAGTGAAACGACATTCGCCGATCCAATGAGTGGACAGTCTCTGCAATTCAGCAAAAACATGCCCGAAATCGACGATACATCGTCCACTAATCTCTGCAGAACATAAACGATTTGCGTCGATGTTCCCATCAACATGCAAAACAATATTTTCGATATCTTCGATATCATCCATATTATTTCGCACTGTATTATTTTCGGATTCCACCAGTGTGCATGCATGTGCAGAATTTTTAGGAAATGTAATATTCAATGACTGTGGTGTCAACGCATCATTATCTGTCGCATTTCTCTCATCCGTATATGCATGCGGCTCGTTTAACAAACTTGCATCTTCGCAAAATTCGCGAACGTCTGACATAGATGCCACAGAATCATTATCGAAAATATCAATTACTTTTTTTGATGGAACTTTCTGTGTCGCGCATGCATCAACAGATAATTGCGAAAATGTATCCATAAAAGATAATGATTGCGATGTCAACATGTCGCTACCTACATTTCTCTTATTCTCGCATGCATATAATTGATGTGACGTACCTGGAATTTCCATCAATTTCGATACGCATTCCGATTTGGATATTTTGTCCGAATCCTCGACAATTCTCTCTTTATTAATCACAGATTTTTTATTGTTACATGTTTGTCGCACTTGACGCATTCTCTTTGACATAGAAATGCGTTTCGCCGACAAGATTTTGTTATTATTAGTATATTTTGGCATAATGAATGTATAATATCTCGTATGCCTTGAAGTAATACTAATAACACAATAATAAAAGCAGTAATAAATACAACAATTCTCAACACTGAGAATAAAGCACTTTTTTAGAATACTCTGTATTCTATTGCACTGTAAGAAAAACTACACTAAGCTATACTCGATACATGAAACAATAAGTTGTGCTATAGACGCTTCAAAATCAACGCACCAATCACGTAAAAGCAGTACATCGGTCTCGCGGTACACTATCGCAAACAGTCTAATTGCACTCGATAGTACATGATGGCGAGTCGCGAGCATGGTAAGTAATATAATTGTTCTTTTCATTTATATATGTATATGTACATACATACATACTAGATATGCGTTTATTTGTTAAAATATTGCCATTCACATATTTCGGTATAAAGCATTAATTGTTTGTATGACATTTAGAATTATAATTCTTGTAAGAATTTTCATAACCTCTGATAATCTTTTATGATTTTATCAGTGTATTTACATATAAATATATATGCATATATTGTTCGCATTAATGTATATATATATATATATATATATATATATATATATATATGTATATGAATATATATATTGATAAACATATTTTTTGCAGCAATACCTATGCCATCATCCGGCCACGTGCCGGTTGGCCACCAGTGATGCCAGAATTGAGACGCGAGCATAGACATAGTATATCTAGACCGAGTGTTGAGGAGTGGGTGCCAAGGTGCACGTAGAAAAGGACATAACTCTGTTCCGTGCCCCTTGCGTTCTCTCTCACTCGCATGTAGCATAGCGAAAGAGTACGCTATGCTACGTGCGAGCGAGAGAGAACGCAAGGGGCACGAAACAGAGTATGTCCTTTTCTACGTGCATCTTTACCCCCACTCCTTAAATAAAGGCAAACGCTCGGTCTAGATATACTATGTCTATGGACGCGAGCAACATGCAACCGAGGTGGAGGGGATAACACACACAAGCGCAAACAGCGTAGTGTGAGCTCGGCGCTTCGGCTAGCTTCGGATAACAGAAGAGGACAGATGTACTGTTTTCTGTCTCTCTCCTTCCTACCGAGCCGGCAACGATACGGGCGACGGGCGACGAGCGACGGGCGACGGGCGATGTTGCTCGTTTCTCGATTCTTGATGCATGACAGCGTTAAATGTTCTTTTTACAGCCTATTAATGTGTTATATATTAAATGTTTTCTTTCAACCTTCTTCTTTAATATGTTTTAAATTAAATGATTTTTTACGCTTTTGATAATATATATTTATATCAGAGTTATAAGAGAGAATGCATTATTATATTAAGACAATACTCTGCTTTAATTTTTTTTTAATTTATGTCTACTGCATATAAAAGTATTCGCGTATAATACTCGAAGATTGAACATTATATTAAACATTTCATATTCTACATACCGAGAAAAAAAATAATTTGATAGTAAAAAATTTTATTTTATTCGAGAAAACTATTTATTCGGTGAATTTTAATAACGTTTTTGTTTATTGTTAAATCTTTAAGTTTCTTAAGTATAATATATTTATTTAGTAAATATAATAAATATTGAATATATTTTTCTTATCAAAAACAATATCTAGATTATTAAAAAATATTATTTAAATGAGAAGAAATTATACAAAGATAAAAAATGAATATTGTTAGAACAAATCAAATAATTTTTGTTAATAATATACTGAAAGAATAAAAATATATATATTATGCCAGCACTTTTATATATTTAAATAAAAAAATATGTATTAATTAAAGCAGTATTGTTTTAATGTAATAATGTATTTTCTTATAACTCTGGTATAAATATATAGTATCAAAAGGTTGTAAATATATTTTTAAATTGGAGAAATAATATTTGCAATTGTAAATATATTTACAAAGCATTGGGGTTTAACTTAATAAAATAAATAATAAATTTTGGAAATAGTTACATATTTCATTTATACAACTCGACATATATAATTTATATGAGAATTAAACTCCTACTTTTTGTGCTTCAAACAAACAGTTTACAAATATTTATCGTGCTGAATTCAATCAGTTTAATATTCTGAATCTTGTGTTGGGCTTATATCAGATATAATCAGAAATTAAACTGATTGAACACTACTACGCTTTAAATCTTATATTACTAGCCAAACCTTGCAGACTTTATATTCATTTGTAAAAATGCGAGAAAATACATCATCTAACGAAGAAATTAGTAAATCGCTCACATATTTAAATGAAAAAATCTAATTGTCTAAAATACATATTTGATTAAATATTATATATTGATTAGTATTATGTATTTAGGATGGCTTTACATAATGAATGGTGCTTTTCCACACCACCCATGGGGTATCATCAATGGCGCGTTCGGTTTTTTAAAGTGGACCTTCGCCTGGAGCCCTATTATACCACTGTATGTTATATATTATATTGTATCTTTCATTTACAAGTATGATGTCTTTTATAGACAAGATATTTTTTACACACTTGTTTTTTACAAGTGTGATGTCTTTTACAGACAAGATATTTTTTACACACTTGTATTTTAAAAATGTGATGTCTTTTACAGACAAGATATTTTTTACACACTTGTTTTTTACAAGTGTGATGTCTTTTACAGACAAGATATTTCTTACACACTTGTATTTTAAAAATGTGATGTTTTTTACAGACAAGATATATATTACATACTTGTTTTTTACAAGTGTGATGTCTTTTAAAGACAAGATACTTTTTATTTTATTTTCAACATTATTATTACATATCATTAACCGATGACGGACCAATGTCATCAATGTCAGCAGCATATAATGTAAGACTGTTCATTTTCTTAGGACAAGTAGAATATAATTTTTCCGATGACATGAGAGATAAATGCTTTTCATTAATCTCCATGTCTAGAACAGTTTGTTTTCTCGTTTTCAGTGCTGATTTTAATACACAAATAGCATTTATACACGCGGGCGAAAGTTTATTTCGTTTTTTTGTTTTTATATCAGATAGAAAAGAAAACATTCTTTCTGGGTCAGCATTTGAATTTGGAAGTGATCTTATAGCATTCAAAAAAGATTTCAGGTTGGGATATTTACGTTTTAAAATTTCTTTCCACATCTCATCAAAGTTTAATTTAGAAAAATGTTCTTTTTCTGCTATTGTAAAATCGAGATGTAAAGCATGCTACTCTTTTTTTAATGCATTTTCGTCAAAACCACCGAGGATTTGAGCGATAAAAGAAACATCATTAAATGATGTTTCTCTATCGATGCTACATAATGCTGCGTTTAATTGAAAAACCTTTAATTTATATAAAAATTTATCTTTAATGGGCAGTCTTTTACTAATCTCCTCGGCAGCAGTCACGTAAAATTGCAGACAATTATCTCGAACATTTCCAATTATGTCTGCGTGTCCTTCTTTCATTAAACTCTCGAGATATTTTTCACATTCAAATCCTATATTTATATTATTTAAAGATTTTTGGTTTTCTTTTTCAGAAAATTTAAAATCATCATTACATACATATTTTAGAAGCTCTGGTTTCAAAAAGTGTTTACAAACTGTTATTAAAAGCTCTACAGATTTTAGCTGCAATAAATGAATTCTTGTTTCCAGAGCTTGGAAAAATGCATTGAAAGAATTAAAAAAATTCAAAATATGTTTTAAAAATAGCAAATATGCTTTTACATCAAGATTTTGCATTATAGATAATAAATTTTCTCCTGACTTTGATTTTTCACTTGCGACCTTTTCGGTCAAAAAAAGCTTGGTAGTATCCCACAACTCAAGATGTCTTTCAACACATGAATGGCGAGAGAGCCACCGTGTATCAGACAACTTTAAAATTTTATGATTTGTTTCCTAAAAACATTCTCTAAAATCTTGATAAATAGCAGCACGCTTGGGACTACTGTTAATATAATTCGCCATCTTTTTTAAAAATTCTTCACAATATTCCGGTATTTTTGCACATGCAGCATGTGCAGCCAATGCAGCGGAATGGCATGGACATGAAAATGTTAATAAATTTTTACAAACTTCTTCTAACTGTTTTTTGAACGATAGATGTTTTCCTACCATGACAGACGCATTGTCGCATGATAGGGCAACGATATTTAAAAATGGAATGTTTAATTTCCACATTTCACATTTGAATGCATTAAATAATTTTTCCGCGCTGCTATTTCTCGCATCAATATTAATTAATTTAACTAATTGCGTGCGAATATCTAATGTTTCAGAATCAACATATCGAACAAGAAACGTCATCCATTTTTCATTACTAATATCAGATGTTTCGTCAATAAAAATTGTAAATTTCGTATTTTGAATGCTGTTAACCACACGGGCCGTCTCAACCGGACACAATACATTTGAAATTATACTTTTACATTTTGTTCGACCCATGCTCATACTTTTCAATACATTAGGATCTTCTCCTACTTCTTGGAAAAAACTAAGAATTTCTTTTGCCGTTTGATGCGAAATATTCTTATCAGCAATTAACGCGGCATATCGAATTTCTGCTGATTTCTTTCGCTCTTCAAATGACCAAAGTGATTCGTCCGTCATGTTGATACTTTCGTCCGTATTCTTTGTTTCTGTTTTATTATTTTTACATATTTCTATGTGTGCTATTGATTCTGCGTGACGATAAATTTGTGATAAACCACCAACCATAGATTTATCACAAAATGAGCAAAAAAACGAATTTTTATCATGTGACACTTCGCGTAGCCATGGCTTAAATAATTCGATCTCTAGCCATTGTTGTTTAAATTTCTGTTTTTCTGTTAAATTTTTATTTAAACTCTTATTGTCAGCATTTAATAATAATGATGTACTTTCTTTCATATTATTTTTGTGGCACGCCGAATCCGCATGTCTTAAAACATGTGTTGCACGAAATATTTTTATTACATATAATGCAATGATAAAAACTATCATCAGAAGATACTTTACGTATTCAAGATTTAATTCTATCATCACTAAGCCAAGCTTCTGAAAAGCTTCGCTTAGATTTTTTTTTAAATTCATCACACATTTTTATATACAGCAAAAGATAGGCAGAAACAAAGAATTAAAGAAGAATGAGTAAAATAAAAGATAAACAATAAGCAATAGGGACTCACAATCAGAATTGATTCAGCTTCTTAGATATCAAGATTTCACAAGACACGTATCAAAAAATACGTTGACTCGCAAGTACAAGAGTGCAAGGCAACAAGATTATCTCACAGAAGCGCCGTAAAACAACAGACAGCGTATGAAACAAATGTATGGCGTACGAAACAAATGGAAAAGTGCCGAGTGCTTTTAGTGCTTTTTTCAAATCAGCACTAAAAACAAGAAAACAAACTGTTCTAGACATGGAGATTAATGAAAAGCATTTATCTCTCATGTCATCGGAAAAATCAAGAGACACGGTAGTGTCTCGCGCCAAGTCACGCGAAGCAAAGACCGCGCGTAGTAACAGCGAGGCACCCCGGGTATCTATACGCGAGTCGGATAGTTGAGAGTACCTTAGATTACCAGATCTGAATAACGGCTGAACCGATCGAATTCTTGATAAGCTTAATCGATAGCTTGGGTTCGATTTATATAAGGAAAGTGTCTTTATTTTCGCTCTGCATGTTCTATAAAGCAAAGATATTACGAAGCAAAGTTGAAATGTGGAAATTTTCATGTAAGAAACGTCACCATCTCCATCATCATCATCATCGTCGTCGTCGTCCCCTTTACCGCTATATATGTATACAACACATGCATAGAATATAGTGGTATTATGCTACACGTATATATACACGTACACAACACATATGTAATAATGGCAATGTATTTCTTGTACGGTTGGCGTCTTTGACGAAAGATTGCGCTAACGGCGCTTCGATGTTACTGCTTGCATGCATCCATACTTGCTTTTGACTAGGGATGTTCGATTCTTATAATAAAATCGATTTCTGAATCGATTTTGAATCGGTTTAATTAGAATCGATTTACTTAAAAAATCGAATTAAAAAGATCGATTTATCGAAAATCGATTCAATTAAAGCATAGATTTTATATATCTCAATACGCCTTGTTACGCTATTACTAAAATCCGGTAACCGAGTTGATAAAGCGAGAAAGTTTAATATCTTTTACCTCTTACTCCATTCATATATTCTATAAATACATGCATCGTATTAGTTATTTTAATTTTCGAAAAATTTTTGATTTTTTCATAGTTATTTTGTATTCATATATAGTTATTTATATTTAATTTAATATATTATTATTTTGCTATGATATTTTAAAATAAGAAAGTAAAAGAAAATATTAATGTAAATTGCACTTTATTGGCTTATACGAAATGCTGTATTGAATTTCAGCGGATCATAACGTGTTCTAATGCTATCAATTATTTAACAGGTTTAAAAATAGATAGAATTTTAATAGATTGTACAATGCTTTTTAATATAATAAATGGCAGTTAAATCTTATGGTGTTAAGAGTTTATCGCATTATTTTTCTTAATGGTCTACCAACTTATAAAAAAATAAATAGCTTTTTATTACCTTAAATTATATTAGTGATATCTTAACTAACTTAATCTCTGAACTAGCTTAATTTTAAATAAATGAATAACTTACATTTTGCAATTGTAGAGTATTTATCGCAACTGTTATTACCGTCTATAGTAATAACAATTGCAATAAGTGCCCTGTAATTGCAAAATGTAAATTATTCATTTATTTTCCATTCATGTAAAGACAACGAATTTAGAAATAATAAATGCTGTAAATGTTTCGGCGATAATCTACTTCGGTTTTCAGTTATAATATTGCCTGCTTTAGAAAATAATCTCTCCGATGGCACAGATGTAGCTACAATTGGCAAATATTGTTTTGCAATAATTCTCAAAGATGGGTATATTGATTTAACATTAATCCAGTAATCCATTGGATCTTCATTTAACTCAATCGTTGGTTGATTGAGATAATGCTTTAGGTCAGTTGGAATATCGTCAGATTTATCATGAGTAAGCTGAGTTTTAGCGAGATCTTCATGAAATGACCATATATTATTCGAAAGACTTGCATTCTCTGTTGGCACCACATTTTCTTTTGTTGATACATCAGTATTTAAACTTTCCATCTGCCGAGCTATTCTGTTAATCGCATGTGAACAGGCAATATAATTGTTGAAATGTAATTTTTTAAACCGAGGATCTAGAATAGTTGATATGGCCAAAATAGTAACATGTTCTACAGCTCCAAATCGTATATTAATGTTGGCAGAAAGTGATTGAAGTAACTTTAGAGCCACAGATGAGGTCAAGTCAGTACTTAAACTATCAATTTTTTTTTTTAAGCAATTGATCAATGGTATTACTTTACTTCCTGTAACATAATGTTCGCCACAGATCTCCTTTGTAGCAGCTTCAATAGGACTCATTACTTGAATTATCTCTTTGGCAAGTTGCAATTCCGAGGCTAATAACATTGGAGGTGCTTTCGGAAATTTTAATAATGCTAAACTAACACCTTCGGATAATTCAATAAATCGTTCTAACATATAATATACAGAATTCCATCGTGTAGGAACACATTGAATTAGTTTCTTTGTTTCATGTTTTCGTAATTCATCTGCAGCAGTAACAGATTGTTTAAAAAATGTAACTAGTGTCTTTATCTTTTCGCAGAAGGTTTCAACTTCATCATTATTTTTTAATAATGTTGTTGCAACTAAGTTCAATGTGTGAGCAAAACAAGGTAAATGTTTATTCTTTCCAAATATATCGTTGACGGCTTTTACAATATTTGCTCTATTATCTGTTACGATAGCTACAATATTATCTTTTTCTATATGCCATTCAATACATATTTGTGAAAGCCATTGTCCAAGATAATCTGAAGTGTGTCTTTCGCTCAATTCGGTAACACCAATAACTACAGAAGTAAGTTTTCCATTTGAAGCAAAATGAGCTGTCATCCCCAAATAACTTCTGGTATTTAGAGTCTCCGTCCAAACATCTGTTGTAACGCACAAATGCTTAACAGTAGATAACTTAGTTTTCATTATATTTGTAAGAAAATCATATTTCTCTTCCATTAACATTGTTATTGTTTTTCTTCCCGGGACTTTATATAAAGGCACAGTCATTTTCATGAGATACTGGAAACCTTCTTTCTCTACAGTATTAAAAGGCAAGTTATCTTTTGCAATCATATATAGGATTCCATTTGTTACTTGTCCATTTCTCACACCTCCATCTAATAAAGACATAAATATAAAAATTTGTTAGAAATAAATATATAATTTAATTTGTAAAAAACATGAATATAATTTAATTTGTAAAATTATGAATATATTATATATATATATATATATATATATATATATATATAATATATATATATATATATATATATAATATATAATATCTTTGATATCTTTCAATCTCAGTTTAGCCATGCATAATCGAATGCATCATGCCTGAATATTTATACATTATAACTCTTAATTAAAAAACACCACATTATTTTTTATTAATTAATTTAATATTATATATGTTATGTCTTTATTTTATAACCTTATATGTTTACCTTTTTATACACGTAAAATGCTGTCAAACTCTGTTGAAAATATAACCTTGAGACATAATGCATAAGTTTAAAGATACGATGAATTCGACTAAAAATTGGAATTGGAAAGATATTAATGATATCATGTGTATATATATATATATATATATATATATATATATATATATATATATATATATATATATATCTCAAGGTTATATTTTCAACAGAGTTTGACAGCATTTTACGTGTATAAAAAGATAAAAAAGGTAAGAAAAATACGCCAAGTATATATCTAAAAAATAATTTATAAAATATTTTTCCTAAATAATAAGAAATAAAAACTAAATATGAAATCAATAGTTAACTAGCCAAGTACTTAGAAGCAATTCAGTTTGTGAGAATTTGTAATTTGAAATAGTATTTGTCATAAAATCAAATTTGTATTTATAGAAATGTTATACACAAATTCTCTGCATAAAATTAAAACGCATTATATTTTTATTAAGAGAAATCTGAGTTTCTAAATAAGTTCAATAGAAATAAGAAAATATAAAAAAATTTTAATTAAAAAAACTTGGCGCTGCTAAACTAAACATGTTAAAATTAGTGTATTTTTTAATACATTCACATTGCAGTTATTGTGATATAACTAAATTAAATATAATTCTAAATTAAATTTAGATCTAAATTAAATTTATTGTTTGTTGGTTTTAATATATACTTTAAAAGTTAGCAGCGCCAAGTTTTTTTAATTAAAATTTTTTTATATTTTCTTATTTCTATTGAACTTATTTAGAAACTCAGATTTCTCTTAATAAAAATATAATGCGTTTTAATTTTATGCAGAGAATTTGTGTATAACATTTCTATAAATACAAATTTGATTTTATGACAAATACTATTTCAAATTACAAATTCTCACAAACTGAATTGCTTCTAAGTACTTGGCTAGTTAACTATTGATTTCATATTTAGTTTTTATTTCTTATTATTTAGGAAAAATATTTTATAAATTATTTTTTAGATATATACTTGGCGTATTTTTCTTACCTTTGTGAGGTTTTTTTAGTGGGTTTCACTGCTTTTTGTAATTATTCTTACTTTATATTAGTATATTAGTATAACAATAAATCACACGAAATTAATATCTGCTTTGATAAATAGCAATTGCTTATGAATCGTTAATTTTTAATTGTTATAGAGATCGAGTTTCAAATATCTTCTAATAATTTTTGTGATCGTATATAACAAGATATATATATAACAATAAATCACACGAAGTTAATATCTGCTTCGACAAATAGCAATCGCTTGTGAATAGTTAATTATTAATTATTATAGAGATCGAGTTTCAGATATCTTTTAATAATTTTTGCGATCGTGTATAACGACACATGGAGCTGTTGCCTATTCGCTGTCACTGTATGAATGACAACAAAGTGAGACATTCCATACACAATATAATAGCGCTATATATGCCGCATACCGACACGCGTCTTTGTTTACTTATTTGGCGGTATGATCATGTGGTGTAATGGGGTGTACATATACACATATTCGCTTTCTCTCTCTCTGCCGCTCTCTCCCGCTCCCCTTCTCCCGCTCTCCCCTCTCCCACTCCCCCTCTCCCGCTCCCCCTCTCCCTCTTTCCCTCCCTCCCTCCCGCTCTCCCCCTCTCTCCCCCGCTGTCTCTCCCTCTCTCCCTCTCTCCCCCTCTCCCCCTCTCCCCCTCCCTTCCCTCCCACTCTCCCTCCCTTCCTCCCTCTCCCCCTCACCCATCACCACTCTCCCTCCCCTCTCCCGCTCTCTCTCACCCCTCCCCCTCCCCCCTCTCCCGCTCTCTCTCTCTCCCTCTCCGGCTCTCTCTCTCTCCCCCTCTCTCTCTCTCTCGCTCTCTCTCTCTCTCCCTCCCTCTCCCTCTCTCTCTCCCGCTCTCTCTCTCTCCCTCACTTCCTCTCTCTCTCTCTCTCTCTCTCTCCCCCTCTCTCCCTCTCCCTCTCCCTCCCCCTCTCCCTCTCCCTCTCCCTCTCCCTCTCTCTCTCTCCCGCTCTCTCCCCCTCCCTCTCCCGCTTTCTCTCTCTCTCTCTCTCCCTCCCTCTCTCTCTCTCTCTCTCTCTCTCTCTCTCTCTCTCTCTCTCTCTCTCTCTCTCTCTCTCTCTCTCTCTCTCTCTCTCTCTCTCTCTCTCTCCCGCTCTCTCTCTCCCGCTCTCTCTCTCTCTCTCTGTCTCTCCCGCTCTCTCTCTCTCCCGCTCTCTCTCTCTCTCTCCCTCTCCCTCTCTCTCTCCCTCTCTCCCGCTCTCTTTCTCTCTCTCCCGCTCTCTCTTTCTCTCTTTTCCGCTCTCTCTCCCTCTCCCGCTCTTTCTCTCTCTCCCGCTCTCCCGTTCTCTCTCACCCCCCTCTCTCTCTCTCTCTCTTATTTATTATAAATTTTTAAAATTTTGATTTTATAAAAGGGTAATACACGAAAGAATTATCGTACATGAGCGATATGAACGCGCCTTGAGGGACAAACTCGCTTTGCGTGTGTGCGTGCGAGCGTACGTACGTGAGAGTCTGAAAGTTATCTTCTTATGATTATGATGATTATTATGATAATGATGAAGAACGAAAAATGTCACAATTCTGACATACGACCATCATTTCTCGGGATTGACTGCACCAATCTTATTCAAACTGGTCGCAATCGAAAGCTTGCATCCACATTGTATAAGAAAAGTGCCGTTAGATTTTTGATTAACGGCTTGGTTTCTGAGGAATTTTAATCGAAAGTTTATTAGACCTAAAATTCCGGATAAGCTACTTGGTAGCGTCGCAGCCCCTGTACATATGCAAACCGTTGACACGCTGGAACGAATTTTTATATATACTTGGCGTCGCGACGCTACCGCGTCGCTTGATATAAGGTTATAAAATATATATACATATATATATACATATATATACAAATATATATATATACAAATATATATATACATATACATATATATATATATATATATATATATATATCTAAAAAAATGGCGTCCGTTTAGATATATTTCGATTGGACACAGAACCTCTTAAGGCCACTTTGATCAAGTTCTGATTAATTTAATTGTTGATTAACTTATAGAATGACAATATCAAAATTTCTAACAATATAATTTTTATACAATATAAAAATTTTTAACTTTTACTGTTGGTCATTCTGCAAATTAAACAATGATTAAATTATTCGGAGTTGATTAAAGTGGCCCTTAATGGTCAATACTGCTGCGTTAGGCACTTATCGCTGTGAGTGTTTGTCCAATCGAAATGTGTTTAAATGGACGCTTTCTATTTAAAAATAGAATTTTTTACCTTCATAGGCTTTCATGTTCAATAACGTTTTATCAATTTGTGGTTGAACATGTTTCATTACTTTATTTTTTATTAATTCATTTTTAGAACTTGTAGATGGTAGACTTGGTGACAGGGGTATTATCGAAGAACAGGATGATGTAAGATATAATTCTTGAGATACCGTTGAGGGTGTTGGAGATGATACTGATTCTATATCTGTTGTAGGTTCATCTCCGCATTCGCTAGTATCATCCTAAAATAAAAATAAAATATTTATTAATATAATAATTAATAAATATTCTTACAAATACACACTAAAAGGCGACCAAACTCCGATTAACTTAATCGTTAATTAACTTACAGGGCAATCAATGGTAGAATTTTAAAATTTGTATTATATTATATAGGAAAATTATATCGTTAGAAATATTACAATTATTTCGGTAGAAATATTTTCATATTTATTTCATAAGTTGCCTTGTAAAGTAATTAACGATTAAATTAACCTGAGTTTGATCAAAGTAACCCTAAAAGTACATTTCAATAATGTATTTTTATAAAATTAAAAATTACATGTTCACATTGCATTTTCTGTTTTTTAAAGTTATCCGACATTTCGTTTATTTCATTTAATGTCTTCTCATGTTTTCTCTTCAAATGATTTTTTAAATTAGTCGTATTTCCGCCAGTCTTTACTTCTATTTGACACATTCTACATTTGCCACCAACTTCAGTTCGGACAAAGTATTTCCAAACAATACTTTTAGTTTTAGATGACACTAAAAATGTAAATTTACAGAAAAGTATCAAATTAATATCAACATTGCATGCAATTAATTGACAGAAAACAATGGCTGTATTTCGTACAAGACTAAAGCGCTTCATGAACAATTAATGATACTTAACGTGATTGATTTTTACTTTGAGATATCTTACTAGAATATATCATTAATGTTTCATGAAGTGATTTATTTTACTGAATGCATCCATTATTAACTATCTATTCCTAATTGAAACATATTCTATGGCTTACTTATTTCCTTCTTTTTACAATATGTTTTTCTGTGAATAAGATATTGAAATGGATATAGGATAATAGGATATTAAACGTTCTTGGATACGTTACACACAAAACTCAGAATAAAAATATTTTGTTAATCATGCAACTGCCACCATATTCAACCAATATTTTTCCTGTGCTAGAAGAAATGATATAGAATAGAATGATAAAAGATAAAAGAGAATGATAGAATGGCAAGAAGTATTAAAGATAGAAGAACATTATTATAATTTATTTTTAATTTTTCACACATTAAAATGTTTGACAAACAACACACAAATTATAATTATAAACACAGAAATATATTTTTAACATTAATATTTATTAATATTTTTACATTCATTCCGAATAAGACATTTTCATGCTATTTTTGGATCCTCTTTAATGAATTAAATCTATTGCAAAGAATAAAATTGATATAATATATGCTTACACACACACACACACATATATATATATATATATATATATATATATATATATATATATATATATATATATATATAATATAAAATAAGTAGTTACAATATGCAAAGTTAATATTATTTAAGGTGAAATTTTACACTTTTTTATTTCATGTTTCTTAATTGTAATTTGTGTAACATATTAATATTGCAATTACACCACGAACCATGCATTTATAAGAAATAATAAAATGAGATATACATACCTTATAGTCAATAAATTTAGTTAGAAACAAAATATTTTTACGAACGATATTTCAAAAAAGCTTAACGTATTAGTATACGTATAAGCAAAATACGTATAAGCAAAAAAAGCATATGTATAAGTAAAACGTATACGTAAATACGTTTAGATTAGTCAAAATGAATAACAAATACGTAGGCTATGATCAAAATTAAATGATATCGTACAAAAGCCTTAAATCTCAAAGCTCTTCATTGAAAAGATCCACTCAATATAAAGCGTATTAAATATCACGTTGTGTTAAATACGTTGTAGAAATAAGTCGTGTACTAAACGTAATAATAACATTGGGTACGTTCAGGAGATACACCGGAGTTGCAAAACCATTGAGTAGCAACCCTGGCGAAAATAACATGTAAAACGAGCGTTAACAAAACGTGAATTGGAGAGTAAATCTAGTGTAAAAGAAGAGTGACGGAAGCGTAAACAAAACTTCTATAAGGCGTAATTTGAAACATCGGAACGTAAAGAAAACGGCTATTAAGCGTTAGAAAAGCGTTAACAAAGCATCGTCAAACTCTTCAACAAGCGTAAGCAAAACGTTCCCGAATGTAAACGGAGCGTGTCGAGCTTCTTAAGGAGCGGAAACAAAGTGTCATCGAGCTCCCAGACGAACGTGAGTGGAATGTCCTCAAGCTTCTCGACAAACGTGAATGAAACGTAATGGAGCGTTATCGAGATGTAAAAAATTTCAGAATTTATATAGATCTAGAATTTATACCTATTATTCTGTAAATTTTTTAATTATATATAAAAAGCAATATAATACAAATATTGCAAAATAGTAATTAATAGTGAATAGTGAAAACATTTTTAGATATTTCAGATTAATCGTATTCTACTCATTGTCCTTAATATAGAAATAAACTATTAATGCAGTTAATATGACATTCAAAATTTGATTCAAATTCAGTTCAAATTCTGGATCCGATATAAAATCTGGAATTTCTTACACTTCAATAACATTATATTTCAATAACACCATCATTATAACAAATGAAGGCAGGCAATGTCCCATAAAAAAGTCAATATCATAAATAATCATAAATAATAAATATCATAATAAAATCTTAAAATATTTTTATTCTTATTTTTATAATATTTGTAAAATGATTAAGATATATTTGTAGGAATTGTTTATTATTGAATAAAAATACAAAGTTTAAATAAGTGTATTTCTTTCATGAACGTAATCTCGGTCGTACGTCCACTCACTTACTGAGCGCTCCTGTCGCTCCTCTCTACGCCCTCTGCCCTCTCTCTTTGCCCTCTGCCGGTAACATTTTTCGAGCCGCGGGGTCAGATCCCATAGCTCGGCTGTCCTGACTAGTCATTCGCCTCGGATGACCCAGGGTTATCGTGATCCTGTGTCCACCTCTTCATGTACTCGGCGCAGGTGGTCGTCCTCGTTGGTCCTTCTTGTTCGCCTTCTTTTACCACGTCATACGTGTCTTTAGGTTTGACCTTGACTATACGATATGGACCAAGATAATTTGACTTCAACTTCAAGCCTGGCCCCATTTGCGTGCGTTTGATTG
Source organism: Formica selysi (assembly GCA_009859135.1). NCBI lineage: Eukaryota > Metazoa > Arthropoda > Insecta > Hymenoptera > Formicidae > Formica > Formica selysi. The sequence continues at coordinate 142,190 of WHNR01000104.1, read as the reverse complement.
CCACCAAGTCATTTAGCTCGTACGCTCGAGGAGGTTTACGCCGCAAGTTGTAATGTCTTTGATTTTCGTGCTGCACTTTTTCGATTTGCTTCTTCGCGTCGTCCCTCAATTGCTGCCTGGCGTTCTCGAAATTATCTAATATCTCCTGTTCTATAGCTTCTTTCATTTTGAGATCATCTTCGGTTTTCATCTTAGCTCCTATTAATAGCTCGAAAGGTGTCGTGTTGATGCTCCGCTGGTAGGTTGAATTCAACATCTGTTGTAATTTTGGAACATGCTTGTACCACTTGCTAGGTTCTTCAATCGACATTTTTGCCAACACCGGTATGATCGTGCGATTCATCCTCTCAATCTGGCCGTTTGCCCTTGGTAGGCCGGCGGTGATCTTGTAGTGTTTGATATCCCTTTTGTGACAATAATCTTCGAACTCGTTCGAGGTGAAGGCCGTTCCTCGGTCTGAAATGATGTAGCTCGGATTTCCAAACACACTCTTTTGTAATTCCAGCTTGTCAATAACTTCTTTAGAGGTTGTAGATTTAACGGGGTACAACCATATGAATTTCGTGAAGGAGTCGACTACGGCCAAAATGTGTTTGTAATTCTTATTCGTCGACTCAAGCGGTCCTAAATGGTCAATATGATAGGTATGTAGTGGTATGTCTTCTTTGGTCAACGGATGTAACAGACCTTCCCTCTTTCCGGCTTTCTTGTTAATTAAGATACATTTTAAACAATTATCGATGCACCTCTCAACTTTAACTCGTAGATTAGGAATATAGAACTCTTGTTTGATGTTTTCTTCGGTCCGCTTTGATGCGAAGTGTCCCTTCTCGTAAGCTCGCTTTATGATCTCGGCTTGCATAGATTTTGGTGCCATTAATAATTCGTACCCATTTACGTGCTTGTAGACTAATCCATTGCGCAAAAGAAAATCTTCGTATGGAGCTTCTTCCAGACGATTTTTGACAGCTCGTATCTCCTCGTCTAAATTTTGTGCTTTCTTGATTTGTGGAATTATGTTACTGCCAATTACGACCATGACTGGGTTGCGACTTAGTGCATCTGCATGCTTCATTCTTGCTCCCGATCGATGTTCCATAATGTAGTTAAAATCTTGGAGAAACAGGACCCATCTCGCGATTCGGGGCGACAAATCTTTCTTGCGCATCGTTTGCTGAAATGCAGAACAATCAGTAATGATTTTGAAAGTTTTACCTAATAGATAAATACGAAACTTCCTTAGAGCTTCTACCACCGCCAGAGCTTCAAGTTCGTAACTTGAATATTTCCTTTCAGCATCAGTCGTTTTTTTACTCATAAAGTACACTGGGTGCAATTGATTGTCTGTAGGTGATTTCTGCAGCAGAACTGCTCCGTATCCATCTTGACTGGCATCCGTGTGTACTTCGGTTTCATAGTCGAAATTGTATATGCGCAAGACCGGCTCTTCCGCAAGACACCTCTTCAGCTCTTCAAACGCCTTTCTTTCGGGTTCCGCAAATCGGAATATTGAATTCTTCTTTAGTATGTCACTCAGCGGTTTGGCAACTCTTGAGTAATTAAGGATAAATTTTCGAAAGTATCCTGTAAGTCCGAGGAAGCTTTGAACTTCCTTTATCGTTCTTGGTTCAGGATATTTTAATACAGCTTTAGTCTTTTTAGCAGAAGGATACAGTTTGCCATCCTCGATCACGTATCCTAAAAATGCAATACGGGTTTGCAACAGCTGACATTTCTTCTTATTAATCTCAAGCCCATATTCCTTTGATCGTTCCAGCACGATCTTCAGGTTGTCGAGAGCGTCTTTTTCATTTTCTCCTGGTATTATGAAGTCATCAACGAGTGACAAAACTATTCCTTTTACTATCAGATCTTCGAAAATTACGTTTATGTATCGCTGAAATACCGCCGCTGAGTTGCAAAAGCCAAATGGTACTCTCAAGAATTGGTACTGACCATTATGCGTCACGAATGATGTGTATTTCCGGGCATCTTTCTTCACACGTAGATGGAAGTATCCGTTCCTGAGGTCAATGGAACTGAACACGCGCGCCTTTTGCAATCTATCCAGTATATCTTCGATTAAGGGAAGCGGATGCCGATCTTTATCCACTATCTCATTCATCGCTCGGAAGTCTATACATACTCTTGGCGTCCCGTCTCGCTTTCGTACTATCACCACTGGACTGGCGTACTCAGATGAGCATGGCTCTACTATTCCTTCCTTAATCCATTGATCCACTTGTTCTTCTACGATCTTTCTTTCCGGCACCGGTAAACGCCTCGGTCTCACAAAAATCTTCCGGTTGTCTTTGACATTAATCGCCATTTCAACACTGGCGTCCTTCGTCTTTTCGGGTCGATAATCTTCAAGTAGGCGTTCTACCTCTTTCCTTACTTCTTTGCCAGCAATATGCGCGGTGTCTAAAATATTTTCTTCTATGATGTAGCTGGGTAAGTGCATTAAGTCTGATTTGTGTATTTTCTTAATGATGATGTCGTTTTGCTTAATCATGAGCTCGGCTTGCGTTAGCAACTCGTTTCCTATTACAGCTTCCATAGTCATGACGTCATTTGATACTACATATATAATTACTTGAAAAGATTCATTATCAATTAAGATTTCTTCCTCAAGGTATCCCATAGGCTCTACTTCATTTCTTCCAAATCCTGAAAAACGCAATGTAGTTCTGGACAATGGAGGTGATCCGACTGTTTTGTACGAATTGTCGTTAATAATGTTAAATTGACTACCAGTGTCAATCAAAGCATTCAACTGCTTGTTCCGTATCTTGATCGTCTTGTACATACTTCTTGGGGTACCTAGGCTATTCACAGGCTCGGTTCTTGTCGGTACTTCTTCTTCTTTCTTCTTCTTTATTTTTTTCTTTTTTACATTTGGGAGCCTTATGTCCAAACTCGTTGCAATTGAAGCATTTTACGCCTTTGCTTTTGGACTCACACTCAGTTGACCTGTGGCCCTTGGCTCCGCAGTTGTAGCAACGAACATCATCTTTTGGTTTCGCCTTCTTATTTACAGCCGTGCTCAGAGGTTTACTGGAACTTGAGATCTTTGTTTTCATTCTTTCGTATATCTTTAATTTCTCTTTAAAGTCCTTTGTGTTCTTTGCTCCGTACATAATACTTTTATTTGCAACGCCGTCATCTATGCCATCGATAACGTAATAGTACAGTGCCTCGTCTTCAATTTCACCTCTATTAGCTATTTCCTTCATAGCTAGAAAATAAGCTTGCACTGATTCATCATTTCTAATTCTTCTTTTACTCAACAGCTTGTGTAATTCGGCACTATTCATTTTATGACTAAATTCATCTTTAAGCGCTTGCCTTAATTTCTTCCATGACGTTATGCCTCTTTCTCCCTGAATAAACAGTTTCGCTAAGCCTGTCAACGATTTTTTGGCAAATATCAACCTCTGAATATCAGTCCATTCGAATAATTCAGCGGATTCCTCGATATCCATTATCCAACGTTCCACCGGATATTTCTCGTCTCCATTGAAATGCCGTATCGAATCTTCGACATCTCTGAAGGTCATTGTAAACTTTGTGCTTACCTCTCTAGCTTCCGCTATTACCGATCGCTCGTCGTTTTTTTTTTACCTTTATTTTCGTCTTCGTCTTCAGTCTCATTGTTCTCCTCTTCTTCGTCTTCTATTTCTTCTCTTGTCTGTCTTACTTCTTTATTGCTTCCTATGCGTTTTCTTTGTCGTCTTGCATCCTCATCGTCGCTTTGTTCTTCGTCTTGCTCGTCATCGTCCTTATCACTTTCTTCTCTATCCGGCCTAATAGCATCGTTAAGTGAATTGAGATCTACCAAGCAGCTACATATGCGCTGATTCAATTCTTTCTTTGTCCCAGAGTAATCTATAGCTAAAATATTGCATATAGAGATTAAATCTCCCCTAAGATTACCTTCCACGAATGCTATTTTTGATCGATACTCATCTGAATCACTGGCGAATGGGAAGCCCTTGAATTCACGCAACCGCTTTCTGTTGCCTCTATCACCTTCTTGCTCGAAAATGAATTTATGTAACTCTTTGATGGCCTTTGTTGAGCTCGTTTTGAGGTTATTGGCCACCGTTTTAATTTGCTCGAGCCCCTCCATTGCTACGTCTTCGATAATACCTTCGACTGGATATGTTTTCTTGTCAACGTCGTACTCACGCAATCGTCTTTCTTCTTACGTCTTCCGGAATTTTCCGTCGTCTTTCGTCGTCTTATTGTGCGTATATTTTTCACGCGTACTACCGTCCCTTCTTCTTGACACTTCCTGTATGTCTCGTATATCTCGGACTGAGCCCCCAATTTTTGTAGGAATTGTTTATTATTGAATAAAAATACAAAGTTTAAATAAGTGTATTTCTTTCATGAACGTAATCTCGGTCGTACGTCCACTCACTTACTGAGCGCTCCTGTCGCTCCTCTCTACGCCCTCTGCCCTCTCTCTTTGCCCTCTGCCGGTAACATTTTTCGAGCCGCGGGGTCAGATCCCATATATTCATATGTTTTAATTATATGTTTAAAAAAGAAAAGAACGAGCAATTAGTCAAAGAATAAAACCATAAATATTTTTAAAAAAAGATACAAATGCAAGGATATATTTTACATTATTATTACTTTGAACTGAAACGGCATTTTGAAGTTTGACGAGCTTTTTCTCCTTAAGGGTCGACAGGAGTGACGGGCAAACTCCGAATTGACATTGGAGACCCCGCGCGGTGAAAATGTGAAACTCATGTTTCAGGGTTACCAACGCTGAGGAATGAATTCTCAGTCTCGATGTATAGGTGTATGTCTGTATACGTACACACACGATTGCATTGCTCGCGTGGACGCACCGTGGAGAGGAAAGATAGAAAAGGATCAACGATCACGCTATCCTTGTTCCTCTAGCGTATCGCTTTACGGCCGAGATATGGCCTGAAAATGCTTTCTGGCCTCTCGTAGCAGAAAGCAGTAATGCAACAAGACTAATGGGCGCCCACTTTTTATAAATTTTATGTTTACTTATGCGCATATGTACAGATATATACCAATAGTATATAGAAATGCTACATATGTTTCAAAATTGCACAATGATAAATAATATTAGTAGAATAATAGCTAATAGAGTGAACTAATATACAACGTGTAAGAGATACGGGCACTTCTTAGACTTGGCAATTTATTGCTTTTTTACTTGTTGCTTTTTCATCGATACTTTATGTATTGTCAGCATGATGTAGCGACAAGGAGAGAACGATTGTCAATTCTTGGCTTACATTATCTTTCAGTAATTGCAAATTTATAGACCGACAAGTATGCTATCTTGATTTCTTTTCGATTATATCGATATTATCGTGTAAAAATATCTGCTACATAAATACTGATAATATGAAAGCATTTACAAGAAATATGTGATGGCTCAGTGCAAGAGTGTTCAATCTATCACGCAGTAAACTCAAGTTCAATTCCACAGACATCTTAACAAAATTTTTTTTTATTTTTTGTTATATAAACGTTATTACATTTTGTGTGAGAATTATATTTAGAATAATTATTAAAATTTTGAAAATATGTTGACCATTTTGTAATTGTACATGTGTATAAAAAATTTATTTTATGTATTTAATATATCTTGTAATAAATCAATAATAGCTAGGAGAGAAAAGCTATTATTATTTTATTTAATTATTATTAAATATATTACATATATTAATATTAACATATTTTCAAAATTTTCAAATTTTGTTTTCAATATAATTCTCAAAACATAAAATGTAATAACAAAACACAAATAAAAATTTTTTTGAGATGTCTGTGGAATTGAACTTGGAGTGTACTGCATGATAGACTGAATATTTTGCACTTCGTCATTACATGTATTATTTATATATATGCTTTTATATACCAGTACTCGTATGTGCTTACGCGATATCGGTACAATTGAAGAAAGATAATATAATTGTCTATGAATATATAATATAATTGTCTACGATTAAGACTGTTAAAAGATAATGTAATATCAAACAAGAATTGACAATCATGCTATTTCTCTATCCCGCTAATATGATAAACAAAATATCGATAGTAACAAAGCAACAAATCTCACAAAGTCTAACAGGCACCCGTGTCTTACATATTGTATATTTATTCACTCTGTTATCTATATTATTATTGATCATTGTGGAGGTTGCTTGGATGTGTTCGAAGATAGGATGTCGATTGAAAGGTAGAATGCACGTTCTATGTATCGACAATAAATATATTCTCCTGGTTATATGTACAAGTGTTAAATTTTTGTGTGGCCCTGAAAAGGGCCGATTGCGTCGCGTTAGCGACTCCTACGCGTGGCGAGATTTTCTCGCCACGAGATTTGTGGTGTGGTCTTGGTCCACTTTAAGGATCTGTGTTCGAACGAGACCATGGGCTTCACTGGCGTTGAAGCAGCTCGTCGGGTGCGCGTGGAGGCTCTATGATGGATCGCCTCTGTTTGCGTGGCCGTTGTTTTGGTCGTGGCCTCCCAGTCAGAGTCGGAGGACTGCGTGGCCCGCTCCCTGCGTGGCTGATGCTGTTGGGTGCCGCGATGCACCAGGCTGCGACGGTCCGTCTGAGTGGCCCGTTCCTGTCTGCCGCCTCTTTTAGCGCCGTTCCTGGGAGGTGTTAGCGCCGGTGGTGTTAGAAGCGCTGGCACCGTTCCTGGATAGGAGGGTGACGTGTACCTCCTTAGCTGTATGTCCCAGGTAGCGAGCAGACACCTTGGAGGTCGTGTGAAGGTGGCGGCCGGTATCTCCAGCGGCTCCAGCTTCCAGGGCAGTAGTGACCACTGTACTCGTCTATTTGTTCGTTCGTTCGTTTGCTGTGTGCTCTCCTGGTCCGCTCTCTGCCGTAGGTCGGCCCCTGGTGATCGGGGCGGCAGCGGTCGTGAAGGCGAACCTGTAGGGGCGCTGTTTAACAGCTTTTAGCCGCTCTAGGCGGATATCAAAAGAGTCGTGCTTACGTATCTATTGCTTGCGCTCTCGAAAGCGTGAGCAGACTGATCTGCCTTGTTGCTTCGCTACCTTATATACTGTTGTTGATGGTATTCTGATAGCGAGATTTCGTTTTGCCCAATTTGCCGTCTCGCGGTTAGGTATTTGACTACCTGAGCTGCTGTGCACGTGCTTATCGCGTGTTCTTCGTCCTGCGCGCGGCACGTGCTTAGCGCGTGGCCCTTGTTGTGCGCGCGGCACGTGATTAGCGCGTGGACCTTTATTTCCCGCGAGTATTTCGCGCGCCTTATATGGCATGCGCTTATACTTGGTGGTGGATTATCCACCACAATCATCATACAATATTTAATTGCACGTATAATTTTAACTATAATTTAAACATATATATGCATATATGTATATACGTAAATATAAAATTCTCAAAGAATGGGCGCCCGTTAGTCATGTTGCATTACTGCTTTCTGCCACGAGAGGCCAAAAAGCATTTTCAGGTTCAGGCCATATTTCGGCCGTAAAGCGATACGCTAGAGGAACAAGGATAGCATGCGATTGTCGCTCCTTGTCTGACATTATCTCCCAACAATCGCTTCCGTGTGCTCAACATATCGGTGTGCTTTCACGGACGCTACACATATGCGATGAAAGAGAGACAAAGACGGCGTAATCATCTCTCTTTGTCAAGCAGTCAGTATGCCACTACGAAATATTCCCCATGTTCTGCTATTAGCTGCACTTTAGATACAGATGTGGTGAAATTCGTAGTCTTCGTCCTACATCTCGAAAAATTAATATTTTTTCATGAAACTTGTTTTGATGTATTCCTTACATCGTTAGAATTAGTCGTACAGAGCCGGATTTTGCAATTTGGCTCTTAAAAATTTATAATAAAAATATAATATGAATTCGAGAGCAACTACACCTGATCCACAATCAGCTGTATGTTGTTTGTCAATATTAGAATTTTTATTTTGATCATTTTTTCAAAAAAACGCTCTGTACGTCTAAGAAGACGATGCTGCTGAATACGAATATCATCATTAGAATCCGATTTTCTCTTTATTTTGGCTGTAGGACGTAGACTACGAATTCGTAATTCTCGGCTTCCCGCGAGAGGTCTCTACTGTCTCTCCTGTCGACCCTTAAGCTTTCTGTGAAGTCAATGAAACAGTTGAAGTTAAAGGTGTAGCAGTTGAAACTATAATGGATCTGCTATTACTGCCTCTGTGGCGTTCCTGCGGCTGAATTCAAAATAATTTTTGTTACCAACTTCATGAAATATATTTGTAACCATTTTCACACATTTCATTTATTGATTTAACACTTTACATAACAACATATTAAACATTCGACAAATTATGTAACATTCGTTCGTTCGTTCATTGACCATCAATCTGTACACATCTCACTCGTGAATTAAATATTTTATTAGTAAAAAGGAAAATCTAGTGATTTAACTATAACGCTACCACAACTGGTGACCCCGACGTGATCACGGGTTTTCGAGAATTCACGTTCAAGCGTGGCGAATTTGAATCAGTGATCCGCGAATTTAGTAAGCCATCGAGTTTCAAGTTCCGCTGTGATTCTTGTGCGATTTGTGGCTTGTGTTCTTCGAGTTGACGAGATTTTCGAGTCATCGAATTTCCAAGGACAGCGATCTACTAGACTTCTGAATTTCACAACGCAGAGTATTGACAGAGTTTGACGATGCCTTTGGACGAATCTTCGACTTCGAATCCTACAGCGTCAGCATCAGTTCCATCGGCTGGAGAACATCATCAACGTTTGACGAATCCGACACAAACTCTTGCCAGTAATGAGCCTCATCAACAAAGTCAGCCAAACGAGATCCATTCTAACGAATTTCGCCTTGTTAAATTGCCGAATTTTTGGCATAAGCAGCCTAAATTGTGGTTTGCTCAATTAGAAAGCGAATTCTTGGTTTTTCGGATCCGCTCAGATGATGTTAAGTTTAGCTCGGTTATACGGCATCTTGATGAGCAAGCTTTGTTGGCTATTGCTGAGTTGATTGAAAATCCTCCTGAAAAAGATAAATATCTTCATGTTAAAAACGTTTTGATTAATCGGTTTACTGATTCGGAGGAAAAACGTCTTCGTCAATTGTTAGCTGGTCTTGAGCTGAATGACAAGAAACCGTCGGATTTGCTACGCGAAATTAAACAGTTAGCGGGAGGAGCGATTTCGGAAAATATATTACATTCAATTTGGTTGCAAAGATTACCTTCTCAGGTTCAAGCTACTTTAGCGGTTGTGGACGATTGTCCTTTAGTTAAGCTTGCTGAACTAGCTGATAAAATTTTGGACCGAGAAACTAACCTACATGTAGCAACAATAGCTTCCTCGGCAGGAAAAGACACTTCGAATTTCGTTGATCTCGAGCGAAGAATCGCAGCTCTGGAAGTTAGACGTGTACGCAGCAGATCTAAATTTAGATAAGGAAAGAAGAATATTTAGATCATCTTCTAGGAGTAAATCTGATAAGGATAACCAAAAAATTTGTTTTTATCACAAGAAATTTGGTGCTAAAGCTTTTAAATGTACAATACCTTGTGATATGTCTAAATCTTTGGTCGAAAGGCAGGAAAACTAGCTTCACCGTTGAGTTGTGAGGCGGCTGACAACGCCTAACAATCGCCTCATTATTTCTGATAAAACTTCAGGACTTAATTTTCTTGTTGATACAGGAGCTGATATTTCTTTGATTCCAAAAAGATTGTTTCAAAAGCTCAAGTTGCTTCTTTCAAGCTTTATGCAGCTAATGGAACCAAGATTAATACTTACGGTATAAAAATGTTAACTGTAAATCTTGGATTACGAAGAATTTTTAAATGGAAATTTTGCATTGCGGATATTCAGAGATCTATATTGGGCGCAGATTTTTTGAGTCATTATGGAATTTTAGTTGACATTAAAAACAAAAAACTTCTAGATAGTGTTACCGGTCTTTCATTTAAAGGAAAACTATCTAAAGTTAATCACTTGTCAATTTGCACTACATTTCCTGACTCACCTTTCCATAAGATCCTTGCTGAATTTCCTGAATTAACTCATTTTGCTCCTATATCAACAAACAAGATTCATCAAATTGAGCATCATATTATTACAAAAGGACCACCAATTGCTTCAACTCCTCGCAGGTTGTCACCGGAAAAATTAAAATTTGCAAGAGACGAATTTAATTTTATGGTGGAACAAGGAATTTGTAGACCGTCAAGCAGCACCTGGGCAGCTCCACTTCACATGGTTCCTAAAAACGGACCGAACTCATGGAGACTTTGCGGCGGCTATCGAGCTTTAAATGCAGCTACTGTTCCGGATCGATACCCGCTTCCTCACATTCAAGATTTCACTGCTGGTTTACACGGTAAAAATATATTTTCTAAGATTGACTTAGTTAAAGCCTATTACCAAGTGCCAGTTGCAAAAGAGGACATACCAAAAACAGCTGTTACTACTCCATTCGGCCTTTTTGAATTTCTTGTAATTCCTTTTGGTTTGCGTAATGCTGCTCAGACTTTTCAACGTCTTATGAATATCATATTATCTGGACTTGATTTTTGTGTCTGTTATCTTGATGATATCTTAATTGCTTCTGTAAATGAGAAAGAACATGCCAAACATCTTCATACTGTGTTTTCTCGGCTTAAACAATTTGGCATGACGATTAATTTGTCCAAATGTCTCTTTGGTAAGGATGAAATTTCTTTCCTTGGATATTTAGTTTCTAAGCAAGGAATTAAACCGACATCATAAAAGCTTCCATTCATACTGGTGACGAGTCAAGACTCATCGCTGAGCGGCTACGGGGCCAATTTTCAATCGTTATGATTTGGACCGCTCTGGAGACGTGCTGGGGATTTCATCTCTCCGTGGCAATCGGCACTGCATCCATTGAGCGAGATTCCAACATCGCTCTGGAGTCGTATGTACTGTGTTAGAGTGGCGTAAGGTGCGAGGTCTGAATAGCTCAGTGGTAAGAGCAGTTGCCCGGAAAGCGAGAGACTCGGGTTCGATTCCCGATTCAGCCACTTGTACCTCGCATATTTTTTCAGACCCGCAAATGTTGTTTTCTAACAATTATTTGTCGGGCTGAGGAAGTGTGTAAACGCCCTACACAGACACGACAGTGCCGCTGCCACGGAAGAGATGGATGCTTGGCTCGTGTCTCCTCCCGCCTTAAATCCCCCCCTCGCTTCACTTAAAGCCATTATTGATTATAAAAAACCTAAAACAATTCATGAGTTAAGAAGATTTATAGGTATTATCAACTTTTACCGTCGTTGTCTGAAAAATGCTGCATCACATCAGGCAGTTCTTACGGATTATCTTAAGGATAGCAGGAAAAGGGATAAAAGGTTAGTCACTTGGACTTTTGAAGCTGAAGAAGCTTTCAAAAATTGCAAAGAAGAACTCTTACGAGTCACAACTTTAGCGCATCCGGCTTCAACTGTACCTCTTATCCTCTCTTGTGACGCATCGGATTTTGCAGTTGGTGCATCTTTGGAACAAATAATCGATGGAATTAATAAACCAATCGCATTTTTCTCAAAGAAATTGGACGACACTCAACGTAATTATAGTACTTACGATCGTGAACTTCTTGGTATTTATTTAGCCATCAAGCATTTCAGGTACATACTTGAAGGACGTCAGATTCTTATTCGGACAGATCATAAACCTTTAATTTATGCTTTTCAACAAAAATTGGATAAAGCTTCACCCAGACAGATCCGACATCTTGATTTCATTGCTCAATTTTCAACAAACATCGAGCATATATCTGGTAAACAAAATGTAGTTGCAGATTCACTCTCTAGAATTGAATCCGTTTCGATGCCTATCATAGTTTCTCTGGAAGAGTTAGCAGAATTACAAAAAGAAGATGAAGAATCGAAAACACTTCTCACTAGTTCTTCCCTCAAGCTTCAAAAACTTGTACTTACTGGCTCGACTACGCCTATTTTCTGTGACTGCTCTACTGTTAATATCCGTCCTTATGTACCTCAACAGCTTCGTAGGAAAATTTTTGATGTTGTTCATGGTTTATCTCATCCAAGTGGTCGTTCTACCTGCAAACTAATACAACAAAAATTTATTTGGCTAACTATGAAGAAAGATATAAAAGAATGGGCTCGATCGTGTCTGCCTTGTCAACGTGCCAAGATCCAAAAGCATACCAAGAATCTTCCTCAAAAGATTGCTATTCCAGATCAGCGTTTTCAGCATATTCATCTAGATTTGATTGGACCTCTTCCTATTTGTCAAAATTTTCGTTATTGTTTAACCATGATTGACAGATTTTCTAGATGGCCGGAAGCAATCCCTCTTACTGAAATTTCGGCTGATACTGTTTCTACAGCTTTTTATACGCACTGGGTTGCGAGGTATGGTGCTCCGCAGACGATCACAACCGACCAAGGCCCTCAATTTGAAGCTGCATTATTTAAGGCTCTCACAAACCTAATTGGTTGTGAGCGTATTAGAACCTCAGCTTATCATCCGGCTTCTAATGGTATTCTGGAACGATGGCACCGTACATTGAAGAGTGCTATTATGTGTCACGCAAATGAAAACTGGATTGAGATTTTGCCAACAGTTTTACTTGGACTTCGTACTTGCTTTAAAGAAGATTTGAATGCATCTCCTGCGGAAATGCTTTATGGATCTACATTAAGAATTCCGGGAGAATTTTTCATTGAAGAGGATCTTCCATCTAACCCTGAAATTTTCATCGAAAAACATAGAATACATATGAGAGAGATCAAATCAAAACCTACTGCACATCATCACAAAAAAACACCTTTCTTTCATAAAAATTTATATGATTGCAGTCATGTTTGGATTCGTGAAGATGCAGTTAGGAAATCTCTTCAACCTCCTTATTCTGGCCCTTTTCGTATTGTTAATAGAATTAATGATAATCTATTTGCAATCGATGTTGCAGGAAAAATTGTCAATATCACCACAGAACGTCTTAAACCAGTCTTCCTACCGAAAGAAACCAGTGATGATGTGATTATCATGACGTCTCCTTCTTCTTCCAATTCACCTCAGTCAACCTTACTTGGAAAACAACTCAGAACATATTCTGGTCCAAGGAAGAAAGTTAGATTCGCAACGTAGTACGTCGCTGGGAGGGGAGCACTGTGGCGTTCCTGCGGCTGAATTCAAAATCATTTTTGTTACCAACTTCATGAAATATATTTGTAACCATTTTCACACATTTCATTTATTGATTTAACACTTTACATAACAACATATTAAACATTCGACAAATTATGTAACATTCGTTCGTTCGTTCATTGATCATCAATCTGTACACATCTACCTCGTGAATTAAATATTTTATTAGTAAAAAGGAAAGTCTAGTGATTTAACTATAACGCTACCACACCTCCTTTTCTGTCCTAAAATAAACATAAAGAAATGTTATCAGTTATATATCATGGAAATAAATAACTATATTATTAAGAAAACAAATTTCAGTATAAAATAACTTTTTAATTAGAGAAAAACTTGGCGCTGCAAAAATTCTAAATGTAAATAATACGTAATGCGTTAATTAGCATATGTTCAGTTTAGCAATGCCAAGTTTTTCTCTAATTAAAAAGTTATTTTATACTGAAATTTGTTGTCTTAAGAAAAAATTTCTTTCACTTAAATATGTTCCACTATTTTAATCACATTGCAATTTGATACAATTTTTAATATTAGAAATAATAATAAATAAATTTTGTAACATAAATTTTTATTAGTTGGCACAATATTTTTATCATATATCACATTATTTTTGTAGAAAATTAAAACAACTATTTTGTGAAACAGTTTTTTAGTTTGGATGTGACAGTTTTTGTATTAAAATAATTAAAATAACACTATTTTGTATAAGTTTTTTTCAAAATAGTGTTATTTTAATTATTTTAATACAAAAACTTGGGGTGATTACGATAACTGTGGCCCCCTATTTGAAAGGTCGTTTCTAAAGACATTTTTGACGAGGAACACGGGAAAAATAGTAAAAAAAATTTCCGACCAATAGTTTTCGAGATATATCACTTTAAAGTATTGGACATGATAATAAAACTTTATAAAAACGGACCCAACGATGTTGACCTTGATATATGTTGTCAAAATCATGATCCTGAGTAACTTTTCCTTATAACTTAATCGGTGGTCTCTTATAATTTTTGAGATATTTAAAGTTAAAGTTTAATTTGAAACGAAAATTTAGTTTGGGTTATATAATGTAACCCAAACCAAATTTTAGTTTTAAATCAGAAATAGGTTTGGGTTAGGTTATATCTTTCGGAAGTGGAGCCCCCCCGTAGGGGGGGCGTAACCCACTGCGTCCACGCATATACTTTACAATGCGAAGCGAGGAAATTAAAATAAATAAAAAAATTAAACAAATTTTAACAAGTGATACATCTCGAAAACTATTGGTCGGAAATTTTTTTTACTATTTTTCCCGTGTTCCTCGTCAAAAATGTCTTCAGAAACGATCTTTCAAATAGGGGGCCACAGTTATCGTAATCGTGCCAAAAACTTAATTATTTTAATACAAAAACTGTCACATCCAAACTAAAAAACTGTTTCACAAAATAGTTGTTTTAATTTTCTACAAAAATATGTATACAGCTATAACAATTCTAAAATCTGAATGCTCACATCTCAAGGTGCCCAAATGATTAAAGTTTTACTTACTGCTTTTTCTCGATGAGCTAAAATTGAGGAAGATGCTGTGTTTTGCTGTCTCTCATCTTGGGAAGTATTGTCGGGTTCATCAAGTGCATCTGAAGGCCACGTAGGCCAACTAATTCTTTTATCGTAATCATTTAATCCTTCGATACTTCCTATAAAATAAGAACATAATATAGAATTAATATATGAGTTGATAAATGTTATAGAACATTTACCATTAAATTTTTTATAAAGATAATTTGTTTCAAGAATTACTTTGTAGGTCTTACCTGCAAGCTTGTCAATGTACGCATAGTATCTTTGTTCTTTTCCTTCCACATCGTTCATTGCTGTTTTTACAGAATATAAAATATTGCAGTTGAAGTCTTTATAGTTTTTGGGAGAAATCTGGTTACCTTCTTGAGTTTTAATTTTACGCACCGAAATATCTTCAACATCACCATTGTAATATCTAACTTTGGCACACCACTTTTTAAAATCCGTGGAAATTATTATACTAAAATTTAGAACACAAAAAATATGATATTAAACAAATTAAAAAAATAACAATTAGCCCCCGTTCACATTGCTTATGGACTCGGAACCTTAATTTGTCAAGAATGTGAGCGGCGGCAATTTCCAGGCGGAGAAATCGTACTTGACTTACGGAAGAGTGCTAAATGGTCAATAACTTGATTCTTGACTTTTTTTACCCGCAGCCCGGTCGGCCCGGGGGCTAGGATAATGAGGTTAAATGCTTGTGAAGCCAAAGAAATTTCTCTCATAGAGAAATTAATGTTTCCTTTAATGTTCGATGAACTTTCGACCGACGACTCAAACTCAATTTTATTGATCGGTGATCCAAACTCGACTCTTCTGTTTGATCTCGACTCTTTCTTTTGCACGTATGTACAAATTTCGCGGTGAAACATCAATCTCACATGGGCCTGTTGCCAGAAATGGATCCCGGCTCACACGCACACAATCAGAGAACCCCGTACATGTACTGCGCAGAGCGTTCTGCGCAACCTATAGATATACTTCATACATTCTTTGCGGAGCGTTCAAGAAGCGTAGATGAAGAGCTTTTAAATATAAATTGTTGAAGTGTACGGAAAGCGTATTGGAGTGTCTCATATATGTTTTGTGAAACGTTTAGGAAACGTAGATAAAGAATTTCTAAGTGTCAATCATTGAAGTGTGAGGAAAGTGTATCGAGATGCTCCGTACACTCTTTTCAGAGCGTTTAGGAAGCGTAGATGAAAAGTTTCTAAATATAAATTATTGAAGCGTAAGCAAAGTGTATTGGAGTGCTTCGTACACATTTTGTGGAGCGTTTGGGAAACGTAAAGGAAAACATGAAATATTGGAGAGTGCGAGAAATGTAATAGAATGTTCCATACATGCTTTATGGAGCGTTCGAGAAGCGTGTATGGAGGTTCGAATTGCGAAGAGTCAATAGAAAGTCAATGAAGTTTCTAATAAGCGTTAATTCTATTCATTTACACTTCGTTGACGCTTCGAGAAACTTTTAATTTTCACCAGGGAATCGAACTCGTGATTGGTTCATATTCCTAGAATCAACAAATCAATGTCGAGTGTTGACAAGACGATATTCAACGGTTGCGTTTCCTGAACACACCCATTGTAATATTAAACTATAATAAAGCCCGTATCAGACTACGTATTGAAGATTGAAATTTGACCAATCAGGATAAAAGAAACTAAAATTTCCTTGTCCTGATTGGTCAAATTTCAATCTCAATGCATAGTCTGATACGGGCTTAAAGCCCGTATCAGACTACGCATTGAAGATTCAGATTGAAGACTCAAGATTGAAATTTGACCAATCAGAATAAAGAAATTTTAGTCCCTTTTGTTCTGATTAGTCAAATTCCAATCTTTAATCTTCAATCTGAATCTTCAATGCGTAGTCTGATACGGGCTTAACAGCTCTTAGGGCCGTGGCACATAAAAAAACTTAAGCAGTAAGACTTAAGACGTAAGCGAATTGACCAATCACGGTCGAACAGTAAGGCAGCCATATTGAAACGTAAGCTACGCTGAAAATTCCGTATGGTTGAAATTCTTAAGTCTTAAGTCTTACTGCTTAAGTTTTTTTATGTGCCCGGGCCCTTAAGCCCGTATCAGACTACGTATTGAAGATTAAAGATTGGAATTTGACTAATCAGAACAAAAAGGACTAAAATTTCTTTATTCTGATTGGTCAAATTTCAATCTTGAATCTTGAATCTCAATCTTCAATGTGTAGTCTGATACAGGCTTAAGGCCATTGCACGCGAAAAAGTTTTAATCGTTATCGTAAGGCCGTAAGCAAATCGATCAATCACAATCAAGCATTCTAATAACGTAGACCGTGTTCCGATATTCACTGCCAGTATTGAAAATCTATAGTTTACGTCACATATACTATAGATTTTCAGTACTGGCAGTGAATATCGGAACACGGCTCTAATAAGAATATTTAACAGTGATTGGTTGATTTACTTAGGACCGTGGCACATAAAAAAACTTAAGCAGTAAGACTTAAGACGTAAGCGAATTGACCAATAACGGTCGAACAGTAAGACAGCCATATTGAAACGTAAGCTACGCTGAAAATTCCGTATGGTTGAAATTCTTAAGTCTTAGGCCGGATTCACATCTTGGCAGAAAAGCAGAAAGCAGAAAAGCAGAAGCCAATCAGAACTCGTGCTAGAAAAACAGAAGCCAATCAGAACTCGCGCTGAAAATAAGCAGTACATTCTGCTTTTTTAGCGCGAGTTCTGATTGGCCTCTGCTTTTCTGCTTTTCTGCCAAAGTGTGAATCCGGCCTTAAGACTTACTGCTTAAAGGCTGATTTATGCAGGCCGTAACTGTTAATTTATGCCGGAACCGTTAAAGTTTAACACTAGGATTACAATGCTTTTGTTCATAATGGCATTATGAACAAAAGCATTGTAATCCTAGCGTTAAACTTTAACGGTTCCGGCATAAATTAACAGTTACGGCCTGCATAAATCAGCCTTAAGTTTTTTTATGTGCCCGGGCTCTTAGGGCCAATTTCACCAACCTCGGTTAGATTAACCGATGGTTAAAATTAGCAGGGTTCCAACTGAAATGATAAGAATGCTTGGTTTTCCTTCACCTCTATTTTCTGTTGGCCACCCTGCTAATTTTAACCGTCGGTTAATCTAAGGGCCGTGGCACATAAAAAAACTTAAGCAGTAAGACTTAAGACGTAAGCGAATTGACCAATCACGATCGAACAGTAAGGCAGCCATATTGAAACGTAAGCTACGCTGAAAATTCCGTATGGTTGAAATTCTTAAGTCTTAAGTCTTACTGCTTAAGTTTTTCTATGTGCCACGGCCCTAACCGAGGTTGGTGAAATTGGCCCTTATGGCTTTACGGTTACAATTAAAATTTTTTCATGTGCAATGGCCTTTATTGAAAAAAATCGAGTATCGATTCCTTATTAAAATAATCGATTTGTCTGAAAATCGAAATTTTAATAATCGATTTAAAAATCGATTTCTTTTTAGGAAAAATCGATTTTCTAGAAAATCGATTTGGAATCGAACATCCCTACTTTTGACAGGTATAGGTTAAGTTTGCAAAATGCCGGGTGCAGTGTTCGTACGCTTTCATTTATAAAAAAGTAAAGATGCAAAATTCTTTGTAATACTTGTGGATAGTTGGATCAGGTATATCTCATTTATATTAGAGAAAACTAAAACATTACAAAAGTAATTTATGTATATGTAAAAACAGAACAAAGCATCGCAATACATATATTTATAAAAAAAAAGATGTGTGTATTCTATAATATGTTTATTATAAGATATGTGTGTGTGTATTTTATAGATTCAACTACCCAGCAGTATCAGGAAGAATTTTGCAGCTTTACTTTTTTATAAATGAAAGAGTGCTACGCTATATAATGTTGCACTCTGGAAAATTTAACGTCAAATACCTGTCAAAAACCAGTATGGATAACTGCGAATAGTAATATAGGCATACGTACACAAGAATCTAGTATATTTGAATGCATTTGTTAAAGGAGTGTCATCATATAGTTATTCGTCATGCATCATATGACTACAGATAAGTATAAATAACATTGGTGAAATGCAGTCTGTGTGTAAAGTTAATGCATGTCTTATGAATAATTTATAAATATACATTTACTTTTCAGTGGAAGTAGAAGAATTTTTCAAGCTGTTGATTAGATTTTGACAAAGTCTGTGGCATCATGTTTATTGCAAATCAACATATTATAGTTAATTCTTATTTCGATGCGAATGCATTGCTTGAAATAGATGAAGCATGTTCTAGTATTGTTAATGAATATAATAGATTTGTTACGTTGTATTTTTCTATCTGTCGGAATGCTATTTGGTATATATATTTGACAGAAGAAATTTATTATTAAAACTGATATTATTGATTATTTTGTTCTTTTTAGTATTGAGACAAGGATTGGTTGCAATATGTTGGTTTGCAATAGACGTGTTGCCGCAGACTTTATCAAAATCTTAACAGCTTGAAAAATTTTTCTAGTTCCATTGAAAAGTAAATGTATTTATAAATTTATTATAAAAATTTATAAATTATTAAAAAAAATAGATAAATATAGTTATTCGTCATGCATCATATGTAACTATAGATAAGTATAAATAACATTGGTGAAATGCAGTCTGTGTAAAGTTAATGCATGTCTTATGAATAATTGATAAATATACATTTATTTTTCAGTGGAAGTAGAAGAATTTTTCAAGCTGTTGATTAGATTTTGACAAAGTCTGTGGCATCATGTTTATTGCAAATCAACATATTATAGTTAATTCTTATTTCGATGCGAATGCATTGCTTGAAATAGATGAAGCATGTTCTAGTATTGTTAATGAATATAATAGATTTGTTACGTTGTATTTTTCTATCTGTCGGAATGCTATTTGGTATATATATTTGACAGAAGAAATTTATTATTAAAACTGATATTATTGATTATTTTATTCTTTTTAGTATTGAGACAAGGATTGGTTGCAATATGTTGGTTTGCAATAGACGTGTTGCCGCAGACTTTATCAAAATCTTAACAGCTTGAAAAATTTTTCTGGTTCCATTGAAAAGTAAATGTATTTATAAATTTATTATAAAAATTTATAAATTATTTAAAAAAATAGATAAATATAGTTATTCGTCATGCATCATATGTAACTATAGATAAGTATAAATAACATTGATGAAATGCAGTCTGTGTAAAGTTAATGCATGTCTTATGAATAATTGATAAATATACATTTATTTTTCAGTGGAAGTAGAAGAATTTTTCAAGCTGTTGATAAGATTTTGACAAAGCCTGTGGCATCATGTTTATTGCAAATCAACATATTGTAATTAATTCTTGTTTCGATGCGAATGCATTGCTTGAAATAGATGAAGCATGTTTCAGTATTGTTAATGAATATAATAGATCTGTTGTATTGTATTTTTCCATCTGTCAGAATGCTATTTGGTATATATATTTGACAGAAGAAATTTATATTAAAACTGATATTCATTATTTTGTTCTTTTTAGTATCGATACAAGGATTGGTTTACAATAGACATGTTGTCGCAGACTTTGTCAAAATCTGAACAGTTTGAAAAATTTTTCTAGTTCCATTGAAAAATAAATGTATTTATAAACTTATTATAAAAATTTATAAATTATTAAAAAAAATAGATAGAAATAGAAATAAAATATAAATAGAAATTTATAAGACTTAATTGCACACACAGACTGTGTTTCACCAATATTACTTACCTATAATTGCATATGATGCATGACAAATAACTATATGATGACAATCCTTTGACAAATGCATTTGAATACACTGGATTTCTTTTTACTGGATTATCTTTCGTTTTTGATATATAATCAAGATACAAGACGGATTAATCAAACAATTTATAGCATAGCACAAGCATATAATAATATATTTTAATTGTAATGATAATAATTTTTTTAAAAAAAGAATGTACAAATAGATATTGTTCAATAGAAATCAAAGAAATAAAAGGTTTGCTTTTTATAATTCGGAAATATAATAGATATATTAATTTTATCTGACTGCTCGTAAACATGTGTATAGTAGCAAAACATGTATATGACACATTAAAAAAAAAAGGAATGATATAACTGCTAAAAAATTACCTTTTTTTAAAAAAAAGTGAAAAAAAGCGCCAAGTGCACGCGCATAAGCGTCTTTTACTATAAAAGAACTCTTATACAAAATAGTGTTATTTTAATTATTTTAATACAAAACACTGTCACATCCAAACTAAAAAACTGTTTCACAAAATAGATGTTTTAATTTTCTACAAAAATAATGTGATATATGATAAAAATATTGCGCCAAATAATAAAAATTTATGTTACAAAATTTATTTATTATTATTTCTAATATTAAGAATTGTATCAAATTGCAATGTGATTAAAATAGTGGAACATATTTAAGTGAAAGAAATTTTTTATTAAGAAAACAAATTTCAGTATAAAATAACTTTTTAATTAGAGAAAAACTTGGCGCTGCAAAAATTCAAAATGTAAATAATACGTTAATTAGCATATGTTCAGTTTAGCAGCGCCAAGTTTTTCTCTAATTAAAAAGTTATTTTATACTGAAATTTGTTTTCTTAATAAAAAATTTCTTTTACTTAAATATGTTCCACTATTTTAATCACATTGCAATTTGATACAATTCTTAATATTAGAAATAATAATAAATAAATTTTGTAACATAAATTTTTATTATTTGGCGCAATATTTTTATCATATATCACATTATTTTTGTAGAAAATTAAAACATCTATTTTGTGAAACAGTTTTTTAGTTTGGATGTGACAGTGTTTTTGTATTAAAATAATTAAAATAACACTATTTTGTATAAGAGTTCTTTTATAGTAAAAGACGCTTATGCGCGTGCACTGGGCGCTTTTTTTTCACTTTTTTTTTAAAAAAGGTAATTTTTTAGCAGTTATATAACCTAACCCAAACCAAATTGTAGTTTTAAATTAGAAATAGGTTTGGGTTAGGTTATATCTTCCGAAAGTGGAGCCCCCCCCCCCCCCGTAGAGAGGGCGGAACATATTGTGTCCATGCATACACTTTCCAACCCACACAAGAATTGTGGAGTGGATATATTTAAGGAAAGTTTATGTACACGGTATCAGAAAAATTACGTTTTATTTAGTTAACTTTTTTTGTTAATAACTTTTTAATAAACAACAAGCGACGCTTAAAACTTTTTGAAGGATACTCAGGACAGTAACCTTGACAACATATGTCAAGGTCAAGGTCATTGGAGCTGAGTCCGTTATTATGCAGTTTTACCGTGTTTTATTAAATGCAAAGAGGTCAATATTATTGCATAGAAATATATGTATATGCTATCTTTACATGATTGCGTAGGTACGACGTTCAGTGGTATGAAGTTCCATTACATATACAGAAACTGATACTATTTCTGCTACAAAAAGGAACAAAAAAATTTACTGTAAGTATCGGTGGATTATTTGTCGGGTCGTTGGAGTGTTTCGCCACGGTAAATAACAAATATATTATCAAAATATATATACCAGGCAACATATTACGAATAAATGTTACAGTTGGTGAAAACTTCGGTTTCTTATTTTACTGTCATATATTCAACGCAATAATAAGGTAAGAAGAAAAATAATAGTGAATAAATTATAATTTGGCAAAAATTTAGTCAACTATAAACCTCAATATAAGAATTATATTACATTTAAAAGTTAAAATTGGTTTATTATTAATCCTATGGTTTGTATTTGAATAGTCATAAGAGATCTATGAAAATAAATATATTTAATTAAAGATACAAAATATATTTAAAAAATATATTTAAAATTATATTTAAAAATTTGTATTTATAACAAATATACGTATAATTAAGATATACTAAAAGAAAAAGAATACACATTTAATTAAAGATATTTACATATATTTTCAATAACATCAAAAAATTCATCAAAAATATCAAAAAATTGTGCATTTCTTGATTTATTTGAATATAAAACACGAAATAAAACATTGATACAAATTTACTTTGTTTTAAATTATTCTCAAATTTTATCTTAACTCTTGCGATACATGTATTGTCACATTACTTTTAATAAATAATTTATATATTATTAATGCTTGCCAAACTTTTTTTATAGCTTAAATTTTATATAATAAATGATCTATGTGCAAATAAAATATTAATATTTGAGAAATAAAACCGTCTTCAATAAAAATCATATTACCTTTAGATATAACTTAATAATTAAATGTCTTGTGTATGCAAAGCTAAAAAAGATGATTATTCTTAAAGATGACACAAAATTAGTAATTATATATGTATATATTATATAATTGATTTGGTTAACGTTATGTTGTGTTTAAGCATTTTGATTTTTCATAATTTATTTTTTCGTGATTTATGCAATTTGTGTAATGAGACATGTCAAATACTATTTTCGGTAAATATTAACAAAAGGGGACCCAGCCTCAATGACTGATTCGGTAAATATTAACCTTGACATATGTTGTCAAGGTTATCGTCCTAAATAATTCTCAAAAGATTTTAGCCGTCGCTCGTAATTCATTAAAAAGTTATTAACAAACAAAGATTTGTAAAAATCAAGGTTTGTACATAGTCTGATAATGAAAAACTTGATATTGAACTTATGTTATTATAGTTTATAAAAATAGTCTTATCCATACTACACACATACATTTAAATAAACATGCAAATTATTATATAGGGTGTTCAAAAATAAAATATTAGTATGTTGAATTAATTATTTATTGGATATAATCTGCTCATCCGTTCCAAGAAAAAAAAACCAAAAAAAAACCATTAATACGCTTATCAAAAGTATAGTCTTTTGAATAAAAATTCAGCATTTTGTCTTTCAAAGATTTCTTACTAAGTTGTTGACATTATTTTTCTGTAGAAGGACTATTCACCCCGAATAATGTTTCATTTCTAAGAAGTGAGTTGGGTTAGGTTAATCTCTTTCGAGATGGGGTGTAGGGGGAGGGACGGAGCCCCTCGATGTGTTCGATTTACTACACATAAATAAATTAATGTATTAAGTTATGCTTTATTAAATGTACATGATGTCTGAAAATTATATAATTATATAATAAATGATATAATTCATGGAAAATCGAGGAAATTCTTTTGTTAATAACTTTTCAATAAACAACAAGTGCTGGTTGAAACCTCCACAACATTACTCAAGGTGATGATCTTGGTAACATATTTCAAAATTTTCGAAATCGGAGATGGCTCCCTATACCTGCATAATTACCAAATTCAAATTACAGAGTTAAATTCACACTTTTATATTGTCAACTTTATTTGTTAATAACTCTTTAGTAAACAACGAGCGACGGCTAAAACCTTCTGAAGGTTACACAAGAGAGAAATTTCTATAATATATGTCAAGGTCAAGGTCATTGAAACTGTGTCCCCTTTTGTCAATATTTACCCTATTTCCATATGTCTAAATTATTCTTTAGTGTTAACATCTTTGAATTTTTAAGTTTAAGCCTTTTGTTGATCAAAATGATAAAAATTTATGCAAACATATAAAGTGACAGTTGATAATTGTAACATGTCGATATTTAGCTTTTAAAATGATAACTTTCATCGCGCCGATTACTAATTAGAAGTTTAATATCATGATCATATACCATGCACAAAGATCTGATTACTAGTTTAAATAGTACGAGCTGTACCAAAAAGGCCCGATGCTTTCAAGAGTAAATGACATTCGCCTCGAAGTCAAACGTACCTTATGAGTGCGGACAATAGAATGAAACATGTAAATCTGCGGTACAAAGAAAGTGGCGAATACGCATGCGCGACTTTCGCGCAAGACATTCTCTCTATACAAATATTTTTTCTCTCATTTTTTTAAATAACACCTCTTGAAATTACTCCGCTATCATATCGATCGCATAATTGGGGACTTTATTGCGAGAAACATTATTACGCTATGGATATTCTACCTTTATCGCGTCGTATAGTCGTATCGGCTTGCCTTGCACGAAATTATATGTAATTTGTGTTAAAATTTACACCAGAAAAGAAAAGGAATAAAATACCTAATCGATCAATGGAAAAAAGAGTTGCGTGTACTTTCGTTACTTCACTATCATATACGTCCCAGACGTCGCAAGAAAATGATCCGTTTCGAGACTCAGTATTTTAATCTGAATAGGATTCTTCTGCTCGCTATTGGTTTATGGCCCTATCAACAATCGAACTTCACTCGATTTCAATTCATTTTCTTGTCTACTACTTTAATTACAAGTCTTATATTTCAGGTAAGCTTTAATATATATAATGATGATATTAATATATAGGAAATTACTGCAAAACAACAGTCTTATACCATACATATATATAACTTTTACATATCTTATAATTTAGATTGGAATAAAGTTATTTTAATTATAATTTGTAACTGTATATATATAGTCATAGGGATTTGCACTTATGGCTTAATATTATTTTTAAATAATTATTATATATATTTGTGTATATATATAAATTTTTATTATTATTGAGAAAGCAAAATTTTATTTATATTAACATTTTTATTATTAATTTACTTATAATTTGTTTTATAAATAAAATTTTCTGACAAATATAATATTATAATAGTTATTTAAAATAGATCCATTAATATAAAATAAAAAAATTTTTGTGTACGTGTATGCGTGTGCAATTATGACTTTAGAAAAATAATTTTTTAATGCAAACTCGTATATAAAATTACTCTTTACAGTGTACACCATTTATTTCACAAAAATGTACTTCGTATTTCATCGCCA
Source organism: Formica selysi (assembly GCA_009859135.1). Taxonomy (NCBI): domain Eukaryota; kingdom Metazoa; phylum Arthropoda; class Insecta; order Hymenoptera; family Formicidae; genus Formica; species Formica selysi. The sequence continues at coordinate 116,591 of WHNR01000104.1, read as the reverse complement.
AAATTTTATCGTCCGCATCTGTTTTCGCTTTCTTTGTGATAAAATATATTATGTTCAGTGTTAATATCAAAGCTGTGAGTATATAGCATATAAAGTTGAAAACTTACAAACTATTTTATGAATTGATTATTGATTCAACACATACATCAAACAGGGAAAATATTATTGTCAAATAAATTCTCGAACAATTCATTCACATTTTTCACTGCTATGTATAATAACGATATATAAAATTATTTAAAAAACAGGTGAAAGATTCACTGGAGCAGCTACAGCTTATATGTAATGAATTAAAAGACAAAAACGAATTTGCTATCATAAACGAATATGGATGCAATGCTAAACGTTGTACCGCTGTACTTACGAGTAAGATCTATTTAGATTTTCAAATACGGTCAAACTTCTTTTTTAATTCGCAAAAGCTGTTAAGGTCTCAGGAGAAAATTGATTCAGATACAATATGCAGCAGTCTCTCTATATATCACATATACATATATATACAGGGTATATGTCTCATTATTCTGTACATAAAAGTATTACGGTAAGATTATCGAAAACTAAATATTTTACGAGATATTTTATTTTTTATATCAATATATGTTAGATTAAAATATAAAATAACTCAAAAAGTACTTAGTGAAAAAATACTTTATTATAGTGTTTTGGAAAGTTCTCGACATAAGTTATAAGAATATGCAATAAAAAATAGGGGATTCCATTTAAGAAATTAAAGGTGTCCTTGACTTGACCTTAACGATGCCATCCAAGGTCAAACCAATGACACCATCTTATGTTCCCCTCAAAACCATACAATTTTCGTTCAAAACGTTTTTCTCTAAAATGCTTAGTTTTTGAAAGAAAAGGGGTGTACGGGTGGTCTAGGACATCCTGTATATATATATATATGTGTGTGTGTGTGTGTGTGTGTGTGTGTATACATATATATATATATATATATATATATATATATATATATATATATATATATATATATGTGTGTGTGTGTGTGTGTATGCATTTGCAATATGCATTTATAATTATTGGTAACAAATAGAGATTTAAAAAACAGTTTTTTTAAATAGAGAACAAATGTTGAAAAAACATGCTTTTTTTATTAAAAGAAAACAAATTTGATTTTTTTTATTATTTTCTTAAATATAATATTATTTTCCGTCATATTTTTTTTAATATAATGAAAAAGTCTTTCTATTTTTAACTTATCTTTTTGGAAATTAATTTTAATGAATTAATGAGACCCCTGCGGCAAATTACATCAAACACGACATGTTTCCGATCATTTTCAGTTAACTTAATTGAAAATTATCAAAATTATGTTGTGTCTGATAACACATTAATCTCAAAAACGTCATTAATTTTTTAAAATAACGTTTAAAAAAAATTAATTAGAAATATAAGAAAACTATAATTTTTTTATTATATTGAAATAATGACTAAAATACACTTTTAAAAACTACAAATGTAAAATTATTAAAAACTACAAATAGAAATTACAAATAAAATTATAAATTATTATAGATACAAAAACTGTGTTTTTTTATTTATAATACAGACAATTCCTTTAACTTCAATTTTAATTTGTTTTTGGAAAATTCATCCAATTAGAAATATTAATTACATAATTATATAGCCAATTGGAGCGCGATCTACATATAAAATAGTAGATCGAACTTATCATCTAAAAAATTAAAAATCATAAAAAATCAACTTGTGCAATAATCAAAACATAAACATAAAAATATCTGAAAAAAACAATATTTAAAAAAAAACAAGGTTTGTTTTTTTTTTAAAAAGAACCGTATTTTATAAAAAGACAATTTGGTTTTTGCTATTTACATTTCTAGTAACAAGTGTATATCAAACAAACATGTATAGTAAATCAAATAAAATTGTGTAGAGAAAGTTCAAATGTGTGCAATCAATTACACAATATAAAAATTGATCACAGTTGGATTAATAACAATATTTTAAAATATATAATGCATGAACAAGTTTGAAATAGCATAAACCAACTTTGAAAAATTATATGACAAAAATTCGAATAACAATTGCTCTTTAACACTTTTAGTATATGCTATTTGCAGCGTATGTGCTCTTATAGTTTTTGAGTTATGGTCGAGAATCTTCGATGTTATATTACCAATGAACGTATCTCGATCGTATAGTTTACCGGTTACAATGGAATACTTTGTCGATCAAGAAACATATTTCTATTGGATTCTGTTACATTTTAATGTATCGTTCTGTGTTGGTGCAATTGCAACGGTAGGAATAGGAACAACGCTTATTGCGTACTTTCAATATACGTGTAGTATGTTTAGAATTTCCAGGTGAGAAACAAACATAGAATTATTATCAAGTTTCGAGTTTTTAATAAAATTCATTTGTTATTTTAAACAAATGTAGTGCTTGTTTTGCAAAGGCAAAAAAAATGTACAGTTCGATAAATATATCAATTACAGTTATCGTATTAAACGCAGCGTGCATATTAATACGTTAAAAAATAATAAATTTAAGAATGGGATTTTAATATTGCAAGGAATAATTAATGCCGTAGATATTCATCGGGAAGCTATGAAGTTAGTATCTCTCTCTATATATATACATATACAGGGTGTCCGACAAGTAAGTGATCAAACGAAAGGTGGAGATTGGCTCAAACTGAAAAGAAAAGTTCTGTACCATTTTGCGATTTTTGTAATAATTATTGAGAAATTAATTTAAAAAGATCAACCAACTCGCGCGAGTATAAGCGCGCAGCGAGAAGAGACAACCCAAAAGTACGCGTGCGACAAAGTTTTGGGAGCGCTCTATAAATGACAACAGTTACGTATGAGCAGTACATAATGATGGATTCTCGCGTCCTAGCAACCACATATCAATGCCGCCCATATCAGGCCGTTCTTCCTCACCGCGCGGTAATATTCGCACGAATTAGCCTATCTTTTTTAATTATTTTCTCAATAATTATTACGAAAATCGCAAAATGGTAGAAAACTTTTCTTTTCAGTTTGACCCAATCTACCTCCATCTTTCGTTTGGTCACTTATTTGTCGGACACCCTGTATATATATATATACAAGCATATATTTCTAAAAATATTTTTTGGTTTTTAAAGATTATCCAATCTTTTGGTATCCAAAATTGAGAAAATGTTGTTCTGTTTAATAATAGTCGGAGTGGTCTCTTTGAGTCTTAATCTCTTTCAAGTAAGTCTTGTGTTATGTCTCTTATTTATATCCACTATTTTCAAACAATACTTAATATACATATATATTTCATGATGTATTGTGTATACTTTATATTACGAAAAAGTATATTTTTTCACTTTTTCTCTCTCCCTCTCTATCTTATCTTTCTCTCTTTTTCTTGCTGATATTGCTTCCTCATAGAGGAAACTTTGTCTTCGTAAAAATTTTTTTTTTATGATTTTGATGCCAATGTGTTTAGAATGTTCTAAAATGTCGAAAAATCATGTTTTTAAAAAATGTCCGTATGTGTGTATGTATGTGTGTATGTGTGTATGTGCACTAAAAGGACGTGGTTGCTCTAACTCTCGCAAATTTTGAGATATCGAGCTACATTTTTTTGTATGGATAGAGTATCATTAAAGGATGGTTGGTATTGAATTCGGCTAGGATCGGTGAAGGGGTTTATTTTTTATAAAATTTTTTTATAAAATTTAAAAAAAAAATTTTTTAAAAAAAGGGTGTAGTTACTCTAACTTCCGCGAATTTTGAGATATCAAGCTAAATATTTTTACATGATTAGAGTATCATTAAAGGATGGTTGGTATTGAATTTGATGAGAATTAGTGAAAGGATTAATTTTTGATAAAATTTTGAATTTTTCAATAAGTAAAAATATTGAGAAATGTTAAATTTTTATTAAAATAAAATTACTTTATTTATTGTTTAACTTTAAAATATGATTTCAAAATTTTCTATAACCGTTATATAAAAATAAAAAAGCGTGCAAATTATAAAATAGCACATTGCTTCTTTATCTTTTTATTTCGCTCATAAAGCTTAAGCTCCATAAAGCATTATTGTCTAACTTTAAAATATGATCTTTAAATTTTATATAACGGTTATATAAAAATAAAAAATGCGTGCAAATAAGAAAATAGCACATTACTTCTTTATTTTTCTATTTCGCTCACAAAGCTTCATCTAAGAGGAAGCCAAAATTGAAAAACCCGCTTGCTTTAGCAAGCTTAAGCCTTGTGAGCGGAGTAAATTGATGAGGAAGTAATGTGACAGGTTCTAATTTGCACAATTTTCAGCTTGTCTTTGATTTTGTAAAATATACGATTTTTATTTTTATATAGATCAATCGTAATCATTCGCCATTTAATAAGCTTTATTGTGAATAATGTTTAGAGAAAAAGAGTAAAAAATGCAGATGCCAAACCATTACAACCGCGATCTTGTGTTTTAGATTTTTCATATCTCATCATATGGAGATGATGTCAAGGAAATTTTATTTCCCTTTATATTTGTAACTATTTGTATCACATACATGTTTGTAGCTAATTATGTTGCGCAGGATATAACAGATCACAATAATGACTTCTTTGCTACTGTGTAAGAAACATTCTTTTAGACAAATTGTATGAAATCTCGCATCTTAAAGAATGTTTTATTAAATGCAAAGAGGACAATATTGTCGCGAATCTATCTTTACATGATTGCGTAGATATGACGTTCAGTGGCATGAAGCTCCGTTACATATACAAAAACTGATACTATTTCTGCTGCAAAAAGGGACTAAAGATTTTACTGTAGTTGTCAGTGGACTATTTGTTGGATCGTTGGAATGTTTCGCTACGGTAAATATAATAAATATATTATAAAAATATACATACGAGGCAACATATTACAAATAAACGTTACAGCTGGTGAAAGCTTCGGTTTCTTATTTTACTGTCATATATTCAACGCAATAATAAGGTAAGAAGAAATATAATAGCAAATAAATTATAATCTGGCAAAAATTTAGTTAATTAAATTTCAATATTACGATTATATTACATTCAAAAGTTAAAAGTGATTTATTATTAATCCCATAGTTTGTATTTGAATAATTATAAGAAATCTCCGAAAATAAATATATTTATTTAAAGATAAAAAATATATTTAGAAAAAACATTTAAAAATTTATACTTATAAAACATATATTAAAAGAAAAAAATTACATTTAATTAAAAATATTACATAATTATATTTTTAATACATCAAAAAATTGGGCATTCTTTGATTTATTCGAATATAAAACGAGAAATATAAAACACTGATTCAAATTCTCTTAATTTTACATTATTCTCAAATTTTATTTTAATTTTTGCGATATATGTAAGGTCACATTACTTTTAATGAATAATTTTGTAACGGCACCGCCGTTCCTGTACATATTTATAAATATATATATATAACCTAGCCTGCTTCACTGTCTCTTCCTGCTACGTCTATCCTGCTTGCGCATGCGTTCCTCATACTATCTCGCTTGCACGTACGCCACGCGCGCTATCTCGCTTGCACGCACGCCGCGCGTGCTATCTCGCTTGCACGTACGCCACGCGTGCTATCTCGCTTGCACGTACACCGCGCGTGCTATCTCGCTTGCACGTACGCCACGCACGCTATCTCGCTTGCACGCACGCCGCGCGTGCTATCTCGCTTGCACGCACGCTTGCCCCCACGGCGAGCCGACTCCCACCGGCGGCCCGACAACGCGTAGTGGGGGCTCCGGCCGGGTATATAAGCCCGGCCGGCCGAGACATCGGGACCAGATCCTGTCCCGACATCCTGCTCCTGACACCGACCTGACCACTACCTCTCGGGGCTAAGGCTTTCTTAGCTCTGCCAGGCTTTCTGGCTCTCTATACCTTACGGGCTGAGGTTTTCTCAGCCCTGCCGAGTTTTCCGGCTCCTCGTACCAGCCCGGGCTGAGGTTTTCTCAGCCCCGCCGGGTTTTCCGGCTATCCGTTGCAGGCGAAGCTCGACGTAACACTCGGGCCTGCCGGCAATACCCAGCCGCCTACCCTGACCGTAGCTATAAGTGCATGCGAACCGCGCCGTAATTATAAGCCGTTCATTAGTTATAACCGCTCCGTAGAATTACGCCTGCTAGTAATAAGTCCGGGTAATTGTAAGTCCGCGCTTGCGAACCGCGCCGTAATTGTAAGCCGTTCATTAGTTATAACCGCTCCGTAGAATTACGCCTGCTAGTAATAAGTCCGGGTAATTGTAAATCCGCGCTTGCAAACCGCGCCGTAATTATAAGCCTGCTAATTATAAGTCCGTACCTGCGAACCGCGCCGTCATTATAAACCACTAGGAATAAGCCCGACCGGGAGAAACGCGTCACGACTAACCCGCGTGTAAATAACATCCCCGTAGATCCTAAGCCAACGCGCATGTAAATAATATCCTAGTCAAATCTGTTTCACGCTGCACGCCGCTTCGCGCCGACCGCTTCACGCTTACGCTTCCCGCTGCACTCGCGTCCGCCACCCAGCGCACGCCGCTTACCACCGCACGGCCCTGCACGCTACTCTGTATATATTTCTCTATTAATAAACTATCTTTTTACCTATACTGTGTCTACGCAAGCTTGAATCTCCCCTCCTCTCGAACCCGGACACCGACGAGCCGATCCGAGCGTCGAGCGAGGTGACCGCGTTACAATTTATATATTGTTAATGTTTGCCAAACCTTTCTTATAGCTTATTTTTTTTTTATAATAAATGATCTAAGTGCAAATGAAATATCAAGATTTGAAAAAAAAGCTGTTTTTAATAAGAATCATATTACTTTTAGATACAACTTGATAATTTAAATGTCTTGTGTCTGCAAAGCTAAAAGGGACGATTATTCTTAAAGAAAACACATAAAATTAGAACTTAATAATCAATGGAAATAGAAATAGCAACCAGGAGCCAGCGCAATATATACGGCGCAAATAAATTTATTAAGACCTCAATGGTACAAAGATATGCGAATGTTTCGGTCCTTGTTTTGGATCATCTTCAGCGCGTAAGAAGTTATATAAGATATATAAGTAAAGAGAAAGCAGAATTTGATGTTAAAAACAGGAATTGATAATAAACTCACAGACATATACCAGAACATATGCTTATCGCGAGAGCTTTTCAAAACACTAATAAAGTATTTTTTATTAAGTATTTTTTGAGTTATTTTATATCTTAATCTGATATATTCCGATATAAGAAAAAAATATCTCGTAAAATATTTAGTTTTTGATAATCTTACCGTAATACTTTTATATACAGAATAATGAGACAAATCAATTAGTGTAAAAAAAAAGAATTGTTAAAAAAAATACATTGTAAATAATTACATACTTTGGTAAATATGCATATTAGATTACACCTCACCGATGACTTTGACCTTGACATATGTTGTCAAGGACATAACCTTGAGTAACTTTTCCTTATAACTTAACCGGCGGTCTCTTATAGTTTCTGAGATATTTAAAGTTAACATTTGGGTAATAATATAGAGACAGAGAGACAGTCCGCCCCACAATTGTTGCATGGATGAGAAAGTATATGCGTGGACGCAGTGAGTTCCGCCCCCCCCTACGGGGGGGCTCCACTTCCGGAAGATATAACCTAACCCAAACCTATTTCTGATTTAAAACTAAAATTTGGTTTGGGTTAGGTTATATCTTCCGGAAGTGGAGCCCCCCCGTAGGGGAGGCGGAACCCACTGTGTGCACGCATATACTTTACAAAACAAAGCGAAGTTCGCCCCACAATTGTTGTGTGGATGGGAAAGTATATGCGTGGACGCAGTGGGCCCCATTATAAAAAAACTAGACACATAGGTTTGCGTTGAATCTCGCTTTGCGTGGAAAGTAAAAAAACCCAAAGAGCTTCGTCTCTGGAAATGTAAAGAAACACTTTTTTCACGTCTGATCTACATAAATACAATGTAAACAACCTTTATTTTTCTTTATTTTATAATAGAAAAATCATTAAAATTGTGAAATCATAACTTTAAATATCTCAGAAACTATAAGAGACCGCCGGTTAAGTTATAAAGAAAAGTTACTCAGGATCATGTCCTTGACAACATATGTCAAGGTCAATGTCATCGGTGAGGTGTAACCTAATATGCATATTTACCCATACTTTTTCTTAAAAACAATTTTTTTTTTTATACCATTGGTTTGTCTCATTATTCTGTACATAAAAATATTACGGTAAGATTATCAAAAACTAAATATTTTATAAGATATTTTATTTTTTATATCAAAATATGTAAGATTAAGATATAAAATAACTCAAAAAATTCTTAATTATTATAGTGTTTTGAAAAGCTCTCAAGATAAACTACAAGAATATACAATGAAAAATGGAAGGTTCCATTTAAGAAAACATCGATCACATTGACCTGGCCTTGAAAAGGTCACTCAAGGTCAAGTCTATCATTCATCATGATGTCTGAAACATTTTTCCGTATCTTCCATATTTTTCGAGATATTTGCCTGCGGCATTTAAAATGGGATTTCCTGTATATGCTATTGTACATCAAATAACAGATTTGATTAACGTTACATTGTTTTTAAGCATTTTGATTTTTCGTATATGCGATTTATAGATATTAATAAGACACGTCAAATATTAAACAATTAAACTGTGACGTCAAATATTATTTTTATATGTTTAATTTATTCTTAGTGCTAGCATCTTAGAATTTTTAAATCAAAATCTTTTGTTGATCAAAGTGACGTAAGTAATAAAGAATTATGTAAACATACAAAGTAATAGTTGGTAATTGTAACATGTTGATATTTAGCTTTTAAAATGATAATTTTCATCGCGTCGATTGCTAATTAAAAGTTTAACAGATATAGCATGCACAAAGATCTTATCACTAGTTTAAATAGTATAAGCTTTACCAGAAAGGCCCGATGCTCTCAAGAGTGAATGACATTCGTCTCGAAGACCAAACGTACGTCATGAGTGCGGACAATAGGATGAAAGGTGTAAATCTGCGATGCAAAAAAAGTTGCGAATACGCATGCGCGACTTTTGCGCAAGAAATTCTCTTTATAAATATCTTTTCTCTCATTTTCTTAAATAACAACCTGAAATTACTCCGCTATCAAATATCGATCGCATGATTAGGGACTTTATTGCGAAAAACATTGTTAAACTGTGTTTCTATTTTTGCGACGTTCTATAGTTCTATCGGCATTTTGTGAATTACACGAAATTAGCAGCAATTTGTGTTAAAATTTACACCAGAAGAGAAAAGGAATATATACTTGGTCGACCAATGGAAAAAGAAGGGGATGTGTGTACTTTCGTTACTTCACTATCATATGCGTCCCAGACGTCGCAAGAAAATGATCTCTCTCGAGACTCAGTATTTTAATCTGAATAGAATTTTTCTGCTCGCTATTGACGTATGGCCTTATATTATATTCTACTTGGCCTAAGAAAATGAACAGTCTTACATTATATGCTGCTGACATTGATGACATTGCTGGTCCGTCATTGGTTAATGATATGTAATAATAATGTTGAAAATAAAATAAAAAGTATCTTGGCTTTAAAAGACATCACACTTGTAAAAAACAAGTATGTAATATATATCTTGTCTGTAAAAAACATCACATTTTTAAAATACAAGTGTGTAAAAAATATCTTGTCTGTAAAAGACATCACACTTGTAAAAAACAAGTGTGCAAAAAATATCTTGTCTGTAAAAGACATCACACTTGTAAAAAACAAGTGTGTAAAAAATATCTTGTCTGTAAAAGACATCACATTTTTAAAATACAAGTGTGTAAAAAATATCTTGTCTGTAAAAGACATCACACTTGTAAAAAACAAGTGTGTAAAAAATATCTTGTCTATAAAAGACATCACACTTGTAAATGAAAGATACAATATAATATATAACATACAGTAGTATAATAGGGCTCCAGGCGAAGGTCCACTTTAAAAAACCGAACGCGCCATTGGTGATACCCCATGGGTCGTGTGGAAAAGCACCATACATTTATGTAAAGCCATCCTAAATACATAATACTAATCAATATATAACATTTAATCAAATATGTATTTTAGACAATTAGATTTTTTCATTTAAATATGTGAGCGATTTACTAATTTCTTCGTTAGATGATGTATTTTCTCGCATTTTTACAAATGAATATAAAGTCTGCAAGGTTTGGCTAGTAATATAAGAGTTAAAGCGTAGTAGTGTTCAATCAGTTTAATTTCTGATTATATCTGATATAAGCCCAACACAAGATTCAGAATATTAAACTGATTGAATTCAGCACGATAAATATTTGTAAACTGTTTGTTTGAAGCACAAAAAGTAGGAGTTTAATTCTCATATAAATTATATATGTCGAGTTGTATAAATGAAATTTGTAACTATTTCCAAAATTTATTATTTATTTTATTAAGTTAAACCCCAATGCTTTGTAAATATATTTACAATTGCAAATATTATTTCTCCAATTTAAAAATATATTTACAACCTTTTGATACTATATATTTATACCAGAGTTATAAGAAAATACATTATTACATTAAAACAATACTGCTTTAATTAATACATATTTTTTTATTTAAATATATAAAAGTGCTGGCATAATATATATATTTTATTCTTTCAGTATATTATTAACAAAAATTATTTGATTTGTTCTAACAATATTCATTTTTTATCTTTGTATAATTTCTTTTCATTTAAATAATATTTTTTAATAATCTAGATATTGTTTTTGATAAGAAAAATATATTTAATATTTATTATATTTACTAAATAAATATATTATACTTAAGAAACTTAAAGATTTAACAATAAACAAAAACGTTATTAAAATTCACCGAATAAATAGTTTTCTCGAATAAAATAAAATTTTTTACTATCAAATTATTTTTTTTCTCGGTATGTAGAATATGAAATGTTTAATATAATGTTCAATCTTCAAGTATTTTACTCGAATACTTTTATATGCAGTAGACATAAATTGTAAAAAAAAATTAAAGCAGAGTATTGTCTTAATATAATAATGTATTCTCTCTTATAACTCTGATATAAATATATATTATCAAAAGCGTAAAAAATCATTTAATTTAAAACATATTAAAGAAGAAGGTTGAAAGAAAACATTTAATATATAACACATTAATAGGCTGTAAAAAGAACATTTAACGCTGTCATGCATCAAGAATCGAGAAACGAGCAACATCGTCCGTCGCCCGTCGCTCGTCGCCCGTCGCCCGTATCGTTGCCGGCTCGGTAGAAAGGAGAGAGACAGAAAACAGTACATCTGTCCTCTTCTGTTATCCGAAGCTAGCCGAAGCGCCGAACTCACACATACGCTGTTTGCGCTTGTGTGTGTTATCCCCTCCACCTCGGTTGCATGTTGCTCGCGTCTCAATTCTGGCATCACTGTTGGCCACATGCCGGTAAGCCACGTGCCGCTTGGCAACGTGCCGCCCGGCTCTAATAGAGCCTACAGTTTCCTCGTACAGCGTCCGCAACAAACTAAGTATTATTAAAACCCACTAAAAAAACCTCACAAAGGTAAAAAAAATACGCCAAGTATATATCTAAAAAATAATTTATAAAATATTTTTCCTAAATAATAAGAAATAAAAACTAAATATGAAATCAATAGTTAACTAGCCAAGTACTTAGAAGCAATTCAGTTTGTGAGAATTTGTAATTTGAAATAGTATTTGTCATAAAATCAAATTTGTATTTATAGAAATGTTATACACAAATTCTCTGCATAAAATTAAAACGCATTATATTTTTATTAAGAGAAACTTGAGTTTCTAAATAAGTTCAATAGAAATAAAAAAATATAAAAAAATTTTAATTAAAAAAACTTGGCGCTGCTAAACTAAACATGTTGAAATTAGTGTATTTTTTAATACATTCACATTGCAGTTATTGTGATATAACTAAATTAAATATAATTCTAAATTAAATTTAGATCTAAATTAAATTTATTGTTTGTTGGTTTTAATATATACTTTAAAAGTTAGCAGCGCCAAGTTTCTTTAATTAAAATTTTTTTATATTTTCTTATTTCTATTGAACTTATTTAGAAACTCAGGTTTCTCTTAATAAAAATATAATGCGTTTGAATTTTATGCAGAGAATTTGTGTATAACATTTCTATAAATACAAATTTGATTTTATGACAAATACTATTTCAAATTACAAATTCTCACAAACTGAATTGCTTCTAAGTACTTGGCTAGTTAACTATTGATTTCATATTTAGTTTTTATTTCTTATTATTTAGGAAAAATATTTTATAAATTATTTTTTAGATATATACTTGGCGTATTTTTTTTACCTTTGTGAGGTTTTTTTAGTGGGTTTCACTGCTTTTTGTAATTATTCTTACTTTATATTAGTATATTAGTATAACAATAAATCACACGAAATTAATATCTGCTTTGATAAATAGCAATTGCTTATGAATCGTTAATTTTTAATTGTTATAGAGATCGAGTTTCAAATATCTTCTAATAATTTTTGTGATCGTATATAACAAGATATATATATAACAATAAATCACACGAAGTTAATATCTGCTTCGACAAATAGCAATCGCTTGTGAATAGTTAATTATTAATTATTATAGAGATCGAGTTTCAGATATCTTTTAATAATTTTTGCGATCGTGTATAACGACACATGGAGCTGTTGCCTACTCGCTGTCACTGTATGAATGACAACAAAGTGAGACATTCCATACACAATATAATAGCGCCATATATGCCGCATACCGACACGCGTCTTTGTTTACTTATTTGGCGGTATGATCATGTGGTGTAATGGGGTGTACATATACACATATTCGCTTTCTCTCTCTCTCTGCCGCTCTCTCCCGCTCCCCTTCTCCCGCTCTCCCCTCTCCCACTCCCCCTCTCCCGTCCCCTCTCCCTCTTTCCCTCCCGCTCTCCCCCTCTCTCCCCGCTATCTCTCCCTCTCTCCCTACCTCCCCCTCTCCCCTCCCTTCCCTCCCACTCTCCCTCCCTTCCTCCCTCTCCCCCTCACCCCTCATCTCTCTCCCCTCCCCTCTCCCGCTCTCTCTCCCCCCTTCCCTCCCCCTCTCCCGCTCTCTCTCTCTCTCCCTCTCCCGCTCTCTCTCTCCCCCTCACCACTCTCCCTCCTCTCTCCCGCTCTCTCTCCCCCTCCCCTCCCCCTCTCCCTCTCTCTCTCTCTCAGTGGAGAAGACGTGTCAAACATCGCTCCGCAAAAGTAATAACTTTTAAACGGTTAAATAGTTACGGGGAGTGATAGAAAGTTATTCAAGTCATAGCGGCATAGACCGGCATTAGCCATGAGTGTTATCTAGCCGGGATATGCTGATTTGTGAGCGTGAGAAGTGCATTTCCTGTCTGGGACACCAAAGTCTCACACGACAGGTAGACATTAAAGGTGGACACAAAAGTGCTGACGTGTGACAGTGGAACGGAGGTGACTGATCGCTTACGCTGATATTAGCGGTTTCGGCCGATAATTATCGGCATGGACGATGAATATGCTGAATATCGATGCTCGGCATGTAAAAAGGCAATAAAAAATCAGGTGGTGACATGCAAGTCTTGCTATCAGGTGAATTGTATTAAGCTGTTTTACCATCCAGGATGTGTAAGCAAGCATAGGATTTACGATAAAAATCAAGAATTGGTACCGTGTTCTGGCCCATTTGACAGATTTACAATTGAAAGTGAAGCAGATATGAAGAAGGCATCGGCAGTGGCCGGGGGCGGCAGGGACAGGCTAGGATCTACAGGATCTACAGGTTCGTTTACGACGCCAAGTAGTGGAAATAGAATATCAGGAGCGAGTGGATCATCGACTATTGACGTAAAAATAGATTGGCTGATAAAAATTGTAAAAGAAATAAAAGATGAAACAGCATGTAAGAGGGAAATTAAAATGATGGTCAAGGAAATAGTTCGAGAAGAATTGGGAAATGTTAAGCAGGAACTGCTAGAAGAGTTGAAAAGAATGATACAGGGAGAAGTATGTGGAGCAACAGGAGGAATACAAAGGAGCTATAGTGAAGCGGTTAAAGAGAAAAAGAAAGAGAATGTTATAATTATCAAACCCAAGATTCAACAAGAGAGTGAAGTTACAAAAAAATTGATAAAAGAAAAGGTAGATATCAAAAACATGGCGATGGGAATAACGAAGCTAAAAAAAGGAAGCAAGGGGACAGTGATCATGGGTTGTGAAACTGGAGAAGAAATGAAAACGTTGAAAGCCACAGTGCAGGACAAACTAGGAGAAAATTTCAAAGTTACGGAATCACCGCAGATGAAGCCAAAAATAAAAATTATTAATGTCAGCGAAGAAGAAATGAGATTGGATGATGATGACTTAATAACTACAATCAAGAAGCAGAATAGAATTGATGCAATAAATGATGGATTCCAAATGCGAATAGTGAAGAAAATAGTTAAAGAAAAAAGAAATGATAATAATCAACTTAGAAGAAGAGAAAAAGAAGAAGGTTCGATAATAATTGAAGTAGATGAAGAAACGCATGAATTGATGTTGAAAAAAGAGAAACTAAATGTAGGATGGAGAAAATGTCCTATATTCAATCACATTAATGTTAAAAGATGCTTTAAATGCTGGGGATACTATCATATTGCAAAAAATTGTACGCGAGATGAAACATGCCACAAATGTGCGGGAAATCATAAAGCGATTGAATGTACGGCAACAAAGAAAAAATGTGTAAATTGTATGTTTAAAATTCGAACATACAACCTGAAGATAAGTGATGAACACGACGCCCTTAGCCCAGAATGTCCAACATTTAAAAGGGCGATACAAGAGGAGAAGAGGAGAGCCGGCTGGGAAGATGCGAAATAGCAACTACAGAAGGAAGCGGAAATAATATTGTACACAAACGCGCAAAGTTTGATGGCGCATAAAGATGAGATACAACATCAGATTATGAAGAAAGTAAATCCGGCATTCATAGCGTTATCAGAGACAAGATTGACTGCTGAAATTGAAGACAGTGAAGTGAACGTACCAGGTTATAGTATAATTAGATGCGATGCTGAAAATAGAAATACAGGAGGGGTTGTTTTATATATAAGGGATGATGTTAAATATGAAATAGTATTAGTAAAAAAATTAGAATCGAATTGTTGGTGTGCTGCGGTTGAGGTGAAAGAAAAATTGTATAGAGGAATAATAATGGTAATATATCATTCACCGAGTGCATCGCATGGTGATTTCGTGAGATTTCTGGAGGATATAATAGAAGAGTTAATAATACGGGGAGAATGTATGATAATAGGAGACTTTAATATAGATATTATGTTAGATTCGTTTTATACAAGGAAGTTACAAACGACAATGTTGAGCTTAGGCATGAAACAATATGTAAATAAACCGACGAGAATTACGAAAGATAGTAAAACAATAATAGATTTAATTTTTGCTAATAATAAAATAGAAATGCAGGTAATGCATGAACCTAAAATAACGGACCATGCGTGGCTAAAAGTTGAATTGAATGCGAATAAATTTGATAATAAATACAGAGGACTTAGTGTTAGGAATTATAGAGAGTTTAATATAGATGAATTTATTAAATTAGTGGAAAATAAATTAGAGAAAAATCAAGATATGAATATCAGTGTGAGAGCGAAGAAATTTGTTGATAGTATAGTAAATGCGTTGGACGCCACAGCACCTAGAAAAAATTTTAGAATTCCAAGAATATGGGAAGGGAAAAAGTGGTTTTCGGATGAAATAAGAGAAGCAGCGGCTAAAAGGGATGAGGCATATAGGAAGGCATTGTATGCTGACACGGAACAAAATTGGTTGCAATTTAAAATTGAAAGAAATACAGTAGTTAAATTAATTAAGACAAAGAAGAAAGAATATTATGAAAATATGATAGATCTTAATAAAGAAAATCCTACATCTATGTGGAAAACACTAAAAGAAATAATTAGAGGCGAACCAGGGGATAAGAGGGAAGTAGAGAATATAGATTTTGAAATATTAGACGGCACTGAAGGATGCAATATAGCAGACAAATTTAATTTATATTATATACAAAGTATTAATAGTATAGTAAAATCTATAAATGGGGGTAAAACTGGAAATGCATGTAAAAGAATTATTTATGTTATTGAAAACGAGGGAATTATGGAAAATTTTGAAATGATTAGTATAGAGCATTTGCAGGAAATTGTTATGGGACTACCGAAAAAGAAAGGTACAGAGGAGGGAATAACTAGCGATATATTAAAGGCAGTATTTTGCGTAATAAAAGAGGAATTTGTTGATATAATAAATAATTCTTTGAAGGAAGGTTGCTGTCCAAAAGGTTGGAAAACGTCTACAATAATACCGATTCCAAAAGTAGAGAAAGCTAGAAAAGCAAGTGAATTTAGGCCTATAAATATGTTACCAATATTTGAAAAAGTGTTAGAATTAGTAGTTAAAAAGCAAATTGAAACGTATTTGGAAGATAATTGTATTATAACAGAACATCAGTCGGGCTTTAGAAAACAGTATTCGTGTGAAACAGCTATTCAAACAGTCATTGATGAATGGAAATTGATAGTTAGTGAGGCAAAAATGGTAGGGGTAATTTTTATGGATCTTAAGCGAGCCTTTGAAACAATAGATAGAGAAAGATTATTAGAGAAATTATATCAATATGGAATTAGGGGAATGGTCATAGAATGGTTAAGATCATATTTAAAGGATAGAACACAGCAGGTTCAATTTAATAATAAATGGTCTAAATTAATGACCACAGAATATGGAGTACCGCAAGGATCTGTATTAGGACCTTTGTTATTTATAGTATATATAAATGATATAATAAAAATCTGTCCGGAAGGATGTAGTATAAAAATGTTTGCAGACGATACGTTAATATATGTAACTGGAGAAAGCAGCGCGGAATTAGAGAGCAAAATGAATATGGCATTTACTATAGCAGAAGAGTGGATGAATATAAATAAGTTAAAAATGAATGCAGGGAAAACGAAATATATGATTGTTAGAAGTATAAGAAAAGAACTGCGAGGTAATATAACATTGAAATGTTTGGATGGAACTGAGATTGAACGTGTGGAAATAATGAAATACCTAGGCATAATTATTGACGATAGACTACGATTTAAGGACCACTGTGATTATATGCTAAAGAAAATAGGGAAAAAAACGAGCTTTTTGAATAGAATAGGTAATTATATATCGGCATACACTAGATGTATTGTATATAAGACAATTATAGCACCTCACTTTGAGTATTGTGCGACGCTGTTAATTGATATGGGAGAAACACAGCTGAGTAAATTGCAAAAAGCACAAAACCGGGCCATGAGGATCATATTGCAATGTGATAGACATACCAAAGTGGAGCGTATGCTGCAAGCGCTGCAGTTTATGTCCATAAAACAGAGGCTATATTATAATGTGTGTATATTTATTTTTAAGATTTTAAGGAACATGTTACCGGAGCAATTAAGAAATAGATTAGAAAGTGTGGGAAATGAGAGTGAAAGGCAAACACGCCAAGCTGGGGATATTGCAATAAAATATCGCAGAACAAGGAGTGCGCAAAAGAGTATGTTTTACGAAGGAGTGAAAATGTATAACGCCTTGCCAGCTGAAATAAAGCGGAATGAAAGAATTGTGCCGTTTAAGCGAATGTTAAAGACGTATATTGTAATTAATGTAAACTAGATTTGTATTACAAATAGCTGAGAAAGCTAATAAAGATCAATCAATCAATCAATCCCTCTCCCGCTCTCTCTCCCCCTCTCCCTCTCTCTCTCCCTCTCCCGCTCTCTCTCCCCCTCTCCCTCTCTCTCTCCCTCTCCCGCTCTCTCTCTCCCCTCTCCCTCTCTCTCTCTCTCCCGCTCTCTCTCTCTCTCCCTCTCTCTCTCTCTCTCTCCCTCTCTCTCTCTCTCCCGCTCTCTCTCTCTCTCTCCCGCTCTCGCTTTCTCTCTTTTCCGCTCTCTCTCCCTCTCCCGCTCTCTCTCTCTCACCCGCTCTCTCTCTCCCCGCGCTCTCTCTCTCTCTCTCTCTCTCTCTCTCTCTCTCTCTCTCTCTCTCTCTCTCCCGCTCTCTCTCTCTCTCCCGCTCTCCCGCTCTCTCTCACCCCTCTCTCTCTCTCTCTCTCTCTTATTTATTATAAATTTTTAAAATTTTGATTTTATAAAAGGGTAATACACGAAAGAATTATCGTACATGAGCGATATGAACGCGTCTTGAGGGACAAACTCGCTTTGCGTGTGTGCGTGCGAGCATACGTACGTGAGAGTCTGAAAGTTACCTTCTTATTATGATTATGATGATTATGATAATGATGAAGAACGAAAAATGTCACAATTCTGACATACGATCATCATTTCTCGGGATTGACTGCACCAATCTTATTCAAACTGGTCGCAATCGAAAGCTTGCATCCACATTATATCAGAAAAGTGCCGTTAGATTTTTGATTAACGGCTTGGTTCCTGAGGAATTTTAATCGAAAGTTTATTAGACCTAAAATTCCGGATAAGCTACTTGGTAGCGTCGCAGCCCCTGTACATAGGCAAACCGTTGACACGCTGGAACGAATTTTTATATATACTTGGCGTCGCGACGCTACCGCGTCGCTTGACATATACATTCTCTCTCTCTCTCTCTCTCTTTCTCTCTTTCTCTCTCTTGTATAACTATTATAACTATTATAAAGAACTTGCCCACTTTCTTATTTTATTATATTATTAAGAAAACATATATTCCTCTGCGTAATATATATCTTGTATTCATATTAAAAATAAATACATATGTTATTACATATGTTATATTTATTATTAATATGAATACAAGATATATTACGCAGAGTAATATATATGTTTTCTTTATAACATTGATTATAATAGGTATACAAGAAAGAGAGACAGAGAGAGAGAGAGTGAGAGGGAGACTATATAAATATATTGTATACATAGTTTTTATAATGTTAAATAACTAAAATTATTTTTTTTATAGCGTCCTCAGACTGAACGAAGACGGCGTTACCGCCAACGCCGCCGCGAGCGACAGCAACAGCAACAGCTGCCTCCGGTACCACCGCCGCCGCCACCACCATCACCGCCACCACCACCACGACCACCACGACCACCACTACCGCCACCACCACCACCACCACCACTAGTTTTTGGACAGCAGCATCAACAATTGTATGGCGGCTGGAGTCAAAGGGACAGATCTTACCCCAGACCTTACCCCCTGAGGAGGGGAAGAGGTGCAAGAGGTTGGAGTGGACGAAGAGGAGGAGGGAAAGAGGAAATAGTTATATTAAATTTTTATTAATATTATTAATATAAATAAAAATTAATTTTTATTTATATTAATAATATTAATAAAAATTAATATAACTTAAATAAAAAATATTTTTCTCGGTTTTAAATGTCTTACAAACTCTTTTATAAATAAAAAATAATCAATTTTGAATAAAATATACATAAATGAAAATTATTGTTTTACATTTTTTTAGTCCTATAATGAGAGATACAATGTACATGATACGATTGTTAAAAGACATGTCAGGCAACAACTATCGCTTTCCTTTATCATATAGCAGAAAAACAAAGATAGTGCGATAGCCGGTTCTGACATTATCTTTCAGCAATCATATCCATGTGTATAGCATATTGGTATTTGTATCTACACGGACGTTGCTCGTTCGAAGTGCAAGAGAGACAAACACAGAACGATAATCTCTCTTTGTCAACCGATCAGCAGTTGTATCCATGTGCTCAACATATCGCTGTTCATGCCTTCACGGATGCTGCACACATACGCAACGAAAGGGAGACAAAGACGGCGTAATCATCTCTCTTTGTCAAGCAGTCAGTATGTTACCACGGAAATTTCCCCATGAGCTGCTCCTTAGATACACACAGTGATGCCAGGATTGAGACGCGAGCAACATGCAACCGAGGTGGAAGGGATAACGCACACAAGCGCAAACCGCGTACGTGTGAGCTCGGCGCTTCGGCTAACTTCGGATGGCAGAAGAGGACAGATATACTGTTTTCTGTCTCTCTCCTTCCTATCGAGCCGGCAACTATAGCGACGGGCGTACGGGCGACGCGCGACGCGACGGACGATGTTGCTCGCTTCTTGATTCTTGATACATATGATAGCGTTAAATATTCTTTTTACAGCCTTTTCAGGTTATATAATAAATGTTTTTTTTCAACCTTCCTTTCTGCATTATATATTAAATGATTTTTCACTCTTTTGATATTATATATTTATATTAGAGTTATAAGAGAAAATGCATTATTACATTAAAACAATACTGCTTTAATTAATTGTTTTTTATTTAAGTATGTTGTATATAAAAGTATTCCGATAAAGTACTCCAAGATTGAACATTATATTAAACATTTCATATTTTACGTACTGAGAAAAAAAGTAACTTGATACTTAAAAGTTTTATTTTATTTAAGAAAACTATCTATTCGATGAATTTTAATAGCGTATTTGTTTATATTAAAATCTTTAAGTTTCTTGAATAAAATATTTATTTATTAAATATAATAAATATTAAATATATTTTTCTTATTAAAAACAATATCTAAATTTTTAAAAAATATTATTTAAATGAAAAGAAATTATACAAAGATACAAAATGAATATTATTAGAATAAATCAAATAATTTTTACTGATGATATAATTACTGAAATAATACAAATATATATCTTATGCGAATACTTTTATATACTTAAATTTAAAAAAAAATATTAATTAAAGCAGTATTGTTTTAATGTAACAATATATTTTTGTTTATAACTCTGATATAAATATATAATACCAAAAGGCTGTAAACATATTTTTAAATTGGAGAAATAATATTTGCAATTGTAAATATATTTAGTACAAGGCATTAGGTTTAACTTAATGAAATAAATAATACATTTTGGAAATAGTTATATCTAATTTATAAAACTCGAGATGTATTATTTATATGAGAATTAAACTTACTTTTTGTGCTCCAAATTAACAGTTTACAAATAATTATTTATTTATCGTTCAATCAGTTTAATATTCTGAATCTTGTGTTGGACTTATATCAGATATAATCAGAAATTAAACTGATCGAAACAGTTACTACATTTTTAATCTTATATTAGTATTATTAAGCTGAATCTTGCAGACTTTATATTCATTTGTAACAATGCGAGAAAATACGTCACATAGCGAAGAAGCTAGTGAGTCGCTCACGTATTTAAGTGAAATTAATTGATTTCGAATTGAATGGAATTTTTTAAAATATATGTTTCATTAAATATTATATGTATACTGTTTAGTGTTATGTATTCAGGATGAAAAGAAATCGTTTTGTCTTATTATTTTTTTTATATATATATACATTTTTAACACAATAACAACACAAACGTCTATTGACCACACGTACGTTTGTGTGTCATACATAATGAATGAGCTGAAAATTACGAATGGTGTTTTTCCACACCACCCATGGGGTATCACCAATGGCGCGTTAAATTTTTTAATGTGGATCTTCGCCTAGAGCCCTATTATACCACATTATATAATATTATATTGTACCTGAGAGCAAGAGGGATAAATGGGAAAAATGTAGGGTGTACATAAATAATTACAGAATTATTTATTAATATATTTTTATTTTTTTAATATTTTATGTAAAAATTTTTAATGATATTGGGGCCACTTCGGCCCCTCATAACTCCTCGGCCTCTGCTCCTCATTCCTCTTCTACTGGCCCGGCCACCTCCAGGGCCGCCTCTACTAGCCGAACCGCCTGCAGGGCCGCCTCTACCGGTCCGACCGCCACGTATGCCCCATCCTGCTCGTTGGTTGTACCAGCGAGCACGAGACCGACCGCCTCCTCTTTTTTTTCCTTTGTGTGAAACATAAAGATATACATTGATAAATAATAAATAAATAAATAATATAATCATGCATATGAATTAATAAATTAATAATAAAAGATAAATAATTTACCATTTTTATTATTTTTCGGCTGCTGCTGCGGCTGCGGCTGCTGCTGCGACTCCGACTGCGCCTGCGGCTGCGGCTGGTCTTTTGCCTGCTGCAACAAATACTGCAGCTGTTGCTGCAGTTGTTGTTGTTGCTGCTGTTGTATATTTTGTTGATGCAACAATTGTTGCATCAACTGCTGCATATTTGATAAGTCTTGCTGCATATTGTCATTTATTTCTTCTGTAAAAATAAAATATTATTAATTTTTATATGTATTAAAACAGTTAGAAATATATATTATATACATGCATACATACATACATACAGACATTACATCATCGATCATAACATATCGTGTTAATAATATTTCGACAAATACATTATTATATATGTATAATTACAAAGAAGAAAGAAACTGGAGCTTTAGCTTTCTTAATACTTGTCTAACAAATACAAATAATAATGATTAAATTTATTACTTACCAGACATTATATGTTCTGTCGCAGCGATGTTTCCTACGGAACTGAAGCAGTCGGCAATTCGGCATTTGTTCATTTGTTTTGTACGCCGTGCATTTATTTCATATCACTGTTTACTGTATCACGACGCTTCTGTGAGAAAGTTTGTTGCTTTGTGCTTCCAAGTCAACGTATTATTTTACGTGTCTTATAAAATCTTAGTATCCAAGAAATTGAAGCAATTCTGATTGTAAGTCCCAATTGTTTCAAATTTCCATATATTTTCTTCTTTTTTATTGTTTGTCTTTTTTTACTTATTCTTCCTTAATTCTTTGTTTCTATTTTTTGTTGTACATAAAAATGTGTGATGAATTAAAAAAAAAACCTAAGCGAAGTTTTTCAGAAGCTTGGCTTAGTGATGATAGAATTAAATCTTGGATACGTAAAGTATCTTCTGATGATAGTTTTTATCATTGTATCATCTGCAATAAAAATATTTCGTGCAACACACATGTTTTAAGACATGCGGATTCCGCGTGCCACAAAAATAATATGAAAGAAAGTACATCATTATTATTAAATGCTGACAATAAGAGTTTAAATAAAAAATTAACAGAAAAACAGAAATTTAAACAACAATGGCTAGAGAACGAATTATTTAAGCCATGGCTACGCGAAGTGTCACATGACAAAAATTCGTTTTTTTGCTCATATTGTGATAAATCTATGATTGGTGGTTTATCACAAATTTATCGTCACGCAGAATCAATAGCACACATAAAAATATGTAAAAATAATAAAACAGAAACAAAGAATACGGACGAAAGTATCAACATGACGGACGAATCACTTTTGTCATTTGAAGAGCGAAAGAAATCAGCAGAAATTCGATATGCCGCGTTAATTGCTGATAAGAATATTTCGCATCAAACGGCAAAAGAAATTCTTAGTTTTTTCCAAGAAGTAGGAAAAGATACTAACGTATTGAAAAGTATGAGCATGGGTCGAACAAAATGTAAAAGTATAATTTCAAATGTATTGTGTACGGTTGAGACGGCCCGTGTGGTTAACAGCATTCAAAATACGAAATTTACAATTTTTATTGACGAAACGTCTGATATTAGTAATGAAAAATGGATGACGTTTCTTGTTCGATATGTTGATACTGAAACATTAGATATTCGCACGCAATTAGTTAAATTAATTAATATTGATGCGAGAAATAGCAGCGCGGAAAAATTATTTAATGCATTCAAATGTGAAATGTGGAAATTAAACATTCCATTTTTAAATATCGTTGCCCTATCATGCGACAATGCGTCTGTCATGGTAGGAAAACATCTATCGTTCAAAAAAAAGTTAGAAGAAGTTTGTAAAAATTTATTAACATTTTCATGTCCATGCCATTCCGCTGCATTGGCTGCACATGCTGCATGTGCAAAAATACCGGAATATTGTGAAGAATTTTTAAAAAAGATGGCGAATTATATTAACAGCAGTCCCAAGCGTGCTGCTATTTATCAAGAATTTAGCGAATGTTTTCAGGAAACAAATCATAAAATTTTAAAGTTGTCTGATACACGGTGGCTCTCTCGCCATTCATGTGTTGAAAGACATCTTGAGTTGTGGGATACTACCAAGCTTTTTTTGACCGAAATGGTCGTAAGTGAAAAATCAAAGTCAGGAGAAAATTTATTATGTATAATGCAAAATCCTGATGTAAAAGCATATTTGCTATTTTTAAAACATATTTTGAATTTTTTTAATTCTTTCAATGCATTTTTCCAAGCTCTGGAAACAAGAATTCATTTATTGCAGCCAAAATCAGTAGAGCTTTTAATAACAGTTTGTAAACACTTTTTGAAACCAGAGCTTCTAAAATATGTATGTAATGATGATTTTAAATTTTCTGAAAAAGAAAACCAAAAATCTTTAAATAATATAAATGTAGGATTTGAATGTGAAGAATATCTCGAGAGTTTAATGAAAGAAGGACACGCAGACATAATTGGAAATATTCGAGATAATTGTTTGCAATTTTACGTGACTGCTGCCGAGGAGATTAGTAAAAGACTGCCCATTAAAGATAAATTTTTATATAAATTAAAGGTTTTTCAATTAAACGCTGCATTATGTAGCATCGATAGAGAAACATCATTTAATGATGTTTCTTTTATCGCTCAAACCCTCGGTGGTTTTGACGAAAATGCATTAAAAAAAGAGTGGCATGCTTTACATCTCGATTTTACAATAGCAGAAAAAGAACATCTTTCTAAATTAAACTTTGATGAGATGTGGAAAGAAATTTTAAAACGTAAATATCCCAACCTGAAGTCTCTTTTGAATGCTGTAAGATCACTTCCAAATTCAAATGCTGACCCAGAAAGAATGTTTTCTTTTCTATCAGATATAAAAACAAAAAAACGAAATAAACTTTCGCCCGTGTGCATAAATG
The DNA here is from genome assembly GCA_009859135.1 of Formica selysi. Lineage (NCBI taxonomy): Eukaryota > Metazoa > Arthropoda > Insecta > Hymenoptera > Formicidae > Formica > Formica selysi. Next base: position 91,618 of record WHNR01000104.1, on the reverse strand, counting down.
CTATTTGTGTATTAAAATCAGCACTGAAAACGAGAAAACAAACTGTTCTAGACATGGAGATTAATGAAAAACATTTTTCTCTCATGTCATCGGATAAATTATATTCTACTTGTCCTAAGAAAATGAACAGTCTTACATTATATGCTGCTGATGTTAATAACATTGCTAGTCCGTCATCAATTAATGATATACAATAATAATGTTGAAAATAAAATAAAAAATATCTTGTCTATGAAAGACATCACACTTGTAAAAGAAAAGTGTGTAAAAAATATCTTGTCTGTAAAAGACATCGCACTTGTAAAAGAAAAGGGTGTAAAAAATATCTTGTCTGTAAAAGACATCACACTTGTAAAAGAAAAGGGTATAAAAAATATCTTGTCTGTAAAAGACATCACACTTGTAAAAGAAAAGGGTGTAAAAAATATCTTGTCTGTAAAAGACATCACACTTGTAAAAGAAAAGGGTGTAAAAAATATCTTGTCTGTAAAAGACATCACACTTGTAAAAGAAAAGGGTGTAAAAAATATCTTGTCTGTAAAAGACATCACACTTGTAAAAGAAAAGGGTGTAAAAAATATCTTGTCTGTAAAAGACATCACACTTGTAAAAGAAAAGTGTGTAAAAAATATCTTGTCTGTTAAAGACATCACACTTGTAAAGCATAAGTGTGTAAATAATATCTTGTCTGTAAAGGACATGACACTTGTTAAAGATAGATACAATATAATATTATATAATGTGGTATAATAGGGCTCTAGGCGAAGATCCACATTAAAAAATCTAACGCGCCATTGGTGATACCCCATGGGTGGTGTGGAAAAACACCATTCGTAATTTTCAGCTCATTCATTATGTATGACACACAAACGTACGTGTGGTCAATAGACGTTTGTGTTGTTATTGTGTTAAAAATGTATATATATATAAAAAAAATAATAAGACAAAACGATTTCTTTTCATCCTGAATACATAACACTAAACAGTATACATATAATATTTAATGAAACATATATTTTAAAAAATTCCATTCAATTCGAAATCAATTAATTTCACTTAAATACGTGAGCGACTCACTAGCTTCTTCGCTATGTGATATTCTCGCATTGTTACAAATGAATATAAAGTCTGCAAGATTCAGCTTAATAATACTAATATATGATTAAAAATGTAGTAACTGTTTCGATCAGTTTAATTTCTGATTATATCTGATATAAGTCCAACACAAGATTCAGAATATTAAACTGATTGAACGATAAATGAATAATTATTTGTAAACTGTTAATTTGGAGCACAAAAAGTAAGTTTAATTCTCATATAAATAATACATCTCGAGTTTTATAAATTAGATATAACTATTTCCAAAATGTATTATTTATTTCATTAAGTTAAACCTAATGCCTTGTACTAAATATATTTACAATTGCAAATATTATTTCTCCAATTTAAAAATATATTTACAGCCTTTTGGTATTATATATTTATATCAGAGTTATAAACAAAAATATATTGTTACATTAAAACAATACTGCTTTAATTAATATTTTTTTTTAATTTAAGTATATAAAAGTATTCGCATAAGATATATATTTGTATTATTTCAGTAATTATATTATCAGTAAAAATTATTTGATTTATTCTAATAATATTCATTTTTTATCTTTGTATAATTTCTTTTCATTTAAATAATATTTTTTAAAAATTTAGATATTGTTTTTAATAAGAAAAATATATTTAATATTTATTATATATTAATAAATAAATATTTTATTCAAGAAACTTAAAGATTTTAATATAAACAAATACGCTATTAAAATTCATCGAATAGATAATTTTCTTAAATAAAATAAAACTTTTAAGTATCAAGTTACTTTTTTTCTCAGTACGTAAAATATGAAATGTTTAATATAATGTTCAATCTTGGAGTACTTTATCGGAATACTTTTATATACAATATACTTAAATAAAAAACAATTAATTAAAGCAGTATTGTTTTAATGTAATAATGCATTTTCTCTTATAACTCTAATATAAATATATAATATCAAAAGAGTGAAAAATCATTTAATATATAATGCAGAAAGGAAGGTTGAAAAAAAAACATTTATTATATAACCTGAAAAGGCTGTAAAAAGAATATTTAACGCTATCATATGTATCAAGAATCAAGAAGCGAGCAACATCGTCCGTCGCGTCGCGCGTCGCCCGTACGCCCGTACGCGCGTCGGGCTATAGTTGCCGGCTCGATAGGAAGGAGAGAGACAGAAAACAGTATATCTGTCCTCTTCTGCCATCCGAAGTTAGCCGAAGCGCCGAGCTCACACGTACGCGGTTTGCGCTTGTGTGCGTTATCCCTTCCACCTCGGTTGCATGTTGCTCGCGTCTCAATTCTGGCATCACTGGATACACATCTAGTGAGATCCGCTTATTCCGTATTTTACATCGAAGAAGTCATATTACTTCATGAAACTTTTTTTAATAAATTCTTTATATAATTATGCAGTCCTGTACAGAGCCGAATTTTGCATTTTGGCTCTTAAAAATTTATAATAAATGAAATACAGCTCATGGCCAACTGCACCTAATCCGCCATGAGCTGTACCTAGTATGTACCTTTCTTGTCAACTTATAAAATATTATTTTAACTCTTTTTTTCAAAAAAATAGCTCTGTACAGGACTGCGGATGATCATACTGATTACAAATATCACAGGTTTAACATGATTCTCTTTATTTTTTGGCCGTAATACGGGAGAAGCGAATTCGTAATTCACGGCTTCCCGCGAGAGATCTCTACTGTCTCTCCTGCCGACCCTTAAGCAAGTCAGTATGTACTTACAACTACATGAAAAATATAACTAATTAAAATTAATCAGTGACGTATATGAATCATAATAATAGCAACATACATTACTTGAGATGTTATTTTATTAGACAATTTTGCACGATAAATAAAATATTGCATGAAATTCTATTTTAACATTAAATGATGCAGAGTCACATTGATGCGCCGATAACCTTGTCGAACTTTCCGATTTACGTAATGCGGATGTGTTTGACTCCTGATTATTAATATATATTGGTAAGATAACCTGTAACGATATAATGATGTAACAATAATTAAATCATAATTTATATGAATTTCGATCATCTTTCATTTATTTAAGCAAGACGATTCGTACCAATCCTGATTAATCTTGATATATAAAACATTTGCATTCGCTTTTTATACATGCTTTATTGTTTAATTATACATTGCAAGAGTTACATTACAAAACAGCAGATACATTAAAAATTACGGATTGTAATTGGTACAATAATGATATTCTTCATAGAAATGTTTAAAACAGGAATATTCGCCACTCCATGCACAGCGCATAAAAGCGGCCATCCCACAAATACTACATTTGGGTATATGCTATTCATTTTTCAAGTATGTTATGCCTCCGGAGAGGCACGGTAGTTAGGATTGTTTGCCGGATGGAATTTGGAAATTTGGACTCCGCCCAAGAGACTCACCGATTTGGTTGTTGATGGAGATAATATTCTTGTAGTTGGGATAAAAATATATGGATCTATTTTATTCACAATTTGTATTTATTACAATGTTCCCGCACGTTAGCTCGCGTCGCGTATCGCGATAGCGGATATCTTGACATGCGCGTGTCTGGAGTCGAGTTTCGGTCGCGAAACTCACTCCTCGATTCTTTGTAACTTATCTCTGCCGACTACGTGGTTTTACTTTAATAGCTGTCCGTGAGGATGTCCGGTATGATTAACGATATTAACTGCCCGGTAATACTTCTGGTATTGAGACTGCCCGCCGCTTATTAGCGATGGGTCTTTTTATTGTGTCCCCTTGGTTTCCCGGGAGGGGATCGCTTAGCGACAGGACCATGTGTCGTGTCGCTCGATTTTGGCGGCAAGATCCGGGTGCAAGCTAAGGAAATTCGAAGTAGGACTTCTTTGATTGCATTTTCGCAATTTTCTTATTGCGCGGTCGCTCGGAAACAGAATTCTACAAGATTTTGAAATTCGCCGGGATGCGTTTCTATATATCCGCTTTTAAACCAAGCATACTATAAAAGATTTTTAAATCTAGGCGAAGAAAGCTGATTGTGGATTAGTGATTGCAATTTAATTATTTCATTACGGGAGTGCAAATTGACATTTCTCTCTTGAAGAATTATATTATCCGAAAATGTTCGTACAAAATTTTTCCAAATCCGGAATCCAAACACATCTAAAGACTGAATGATGCCCGTCGTTTTTTTTTTGGAATGGTTAAAAATTGTACTTCTTTATCTTGTGGAATCAACTGCTCTAGCTGACTCGGACAGTGTCCCGTCCACGAGTCGAGTAATAGCATGCTTTTACGGCCAGTATTCGATAAATACACTTCACTGAACCAAGTTTTGAAATGTTCAGACGTGAGTTTTCCTGATTTTGAAGCTTGAATGTAAATGTTAACTAGACGGAAAAGACTTTCTTGCACTCTAAGATCAAATGTTCCTAAAGACTCCTTTAAAACTATGTACAATGATGAAAGAAGATATCCGCTTGCCGAAATAATCGGTATTATAATGTAACTATGTGTCGTAGAAGATACCGATTGAACCGTTGCTTCAACTGTTTTCACTCCTGATTTTGCCAATGTTCGCCCAGAATGTATTTCAAGATTGAAGCCACTCTCGTCTGCATTATAAATTTCTTCAACTCCGATAGCTGGGATGTTAGACCTTACGTTTGAAACAAACGATTTTGCGATATCTTGTAGGTTGCCAATATCTTCAAGCGTTAATTGCGTCCTGAATGTTGTTATCTTGCGGGAAACAATTTTGTGCATATTCTTGAATTTCTAAATCCACCATTCACTTGCCTTAAATTCGGGTAGGTCCACTTGGTCCTTCGCCTCCAAGGCCGATAATCTTAAATTCATGTCATGAACAATAGATCTTCCATCATAAGCTTCTTTAAACTTTTGCAGTACATATTTCGTAATAAATGCAAATTTATCTGCATTTGTTTCACTTTTCTCTATACTCGCTTCCCACCTGTATAGCTGCTGTAAGGATTTAACCTTGCGAAATTTGCTCTATACACTGGTTAGAGTTCGACGTGCCTTCTTTCCGCTTTTCCAAAACTCCACAGCTTTCCTCTTATAACTAAAGTCGACCTTCCCACCTTCATCATCAACAATGCATTCTTCTTTTTCTGCAGCTGTAATATATTCTATAACTTGTGCTCCATGTGATTCTGATGAATCGGCAAAATCAAGCACGTAATCATGTTCAAATAATGATACCGAACGTAGTTCTTGACAATTTTGTAGAATGTTACTAATTTCATTATGCATTTCAATTTAAAATGATGTTATAGGTGTCTGTGTTATACTCGCAATTTGAAACGTAGTCGCTAACATGTTTATTACGTTTGCAACATTAAACGATGTCATTTTAAAGAGAATTCTATCAAGCAATGATTACAAACTTTTCAACAGAATGGTGATTGATTGCTGTCGTAAATGAAACTGGGAATAATACTTCCTCGGGCATATTTATATAAATCAAAAGACGTAATTACATAAACTTATCATCATTTTATTCCTTTGCGATAGCAGTCCAATCTATGCCCCACAAAATACTATCCTTATCTTATTTTTCGTGTGGTTTACATAATAATCAAACTCGTCCGCATTACGTAAATCGGAAAGTTCGACAAGGTTATCGGCGCATCTATGTGACTCTGCGTCATTTAATGTTAAAATAGAATTTCATGCAATATTTTATTTATCGTGCGGTTTGCAAAATTGTCTAATGAAATAACATCTCAAGTAATGTATGTTGCTATTATTATGATTCATATACGTCACTGATTAGTTTTAATTAATTATATTTTTCATGTAATTGTAAGTACTGACTTGCTTAAATAATTAAAATATGTTGTCTGAAATTTATATTAATAATAATTTAAATAATTTAAATATCGCTTTATAAAACCATTTAATAATTAAAACTACTAAAACGGAATTAAAAAATTTGATAATTTTTTTTTTTTTTTTACATAGAACACAAGTTTATTATGATGTATGGAAAGAGGTTATGAAAAAGTGTTTTTGCATAAATTTACAAAGTACAAAAACTTAATTTTAAGGATTGGTGGTGAGGGTAACTCGAAAAACATAAATTTTTCGATATTTATCTATACGCAGCTTTGTAGACATAAAAAAAGATGCAACTTTTGTTTAAACTTTTTTTCGATATCTCTCACCGTTCGGCAGTTATTTCGCAAAAAAAAAAGTCTACATTTTTTTCAAGGGGTGATTTCACCCCCTCAAACCTTAATTTTGCAACAAAAAATGGTTTTGTGTTACGGATGAACTACTCTACTTGCACACAAAGTTTCAGAATTTTCTAAATTTCCGGGTTGCCTACCTTCCCTTGTGAGCGGAACAAGGTAGGTCGCTCAGTGACCCGCTGTGACGCAAAGGATTAAGGGGTTGTTTTCACCCCTAAAACCATTTTTTAGCATCAACAAAAATCGTTTCGATATTAAGACTTACTACTCTATAATTATGTAAAGTTTCAGATTTTTTTGAATTTTCGTGTTACCGAATGTCCCTTGTTAGTACTTAAATAATATATGTGTTTACACAATATCGATACAATTGAAGAAAGATAACACTGTTCGATACCAAATTTGCCTTAAGTTCTACCAAGTCATTTCTGATAGATTTTTTAGCGCTGATTACGAATCTGGCTGTAAAAATGGCGTATCACGTCAAGTTTGTGAGAAAACTTCAGTCAAAGTTGCTAAAATAGTTTTTTATACTTTTGCGTAAATTGTATCTTCCGATGGGGACGTGCTACAGACGACAGCGACAGCTCAAAATAAAGCTCAAGACTCATACTTTATGATAAAAGCGCTAGAAGTCCCAGGCAGGAAAGATTTTCCTGAAAAAAAGTGGTCGAGACATAAGAAATATCTATTGCAATGTTTTCCAGACATACGTCTTCAATTGTCCGTTACTAAATTTTTTTTTAGTAATGAAAGTAACAAAAAACTACTTTAATTTTGTTCTTAACTGATAGCGACCACAAAAATCTACACATACTCATAATTTGAATAATTTTTCAAAAATTTGATCCGCCATTTTGGATCTTCTATTTTTAATTTTAAAATTTTAACACGTGATTCGTCAGACAAATGTATACATACCGACTTTTATAATTAGAATGATTTTAAAATATTTTATTTAATAACGGACAATTGGAGACGTATGACTGGAGATACTGCATAGATGTTTCTTATGTTTCGACCACTTTTTTTCAGGAAAACCTTTCCTGCCTGGGACTTCTGGCATTTTTATCATAAAGTATAAGTCTTGAGCTTTATTTTGAGCTGTCGCTGCCGTCTGTAGCACGTCTCCATTGAAAGATATAACTTACGCCAATGTATCAAAAACGCCTATTTTAGCAACTTTGACTGAGGTTTTCTCAAAAACTTGACGTGATACGCCGTTTTTACAGCCAGATTCGTAATCAGCGCTAAAAAATCTACCAGAAATGACTTGGTAAAACTTAAGGCAAAAAAAGTTCTTATTTTGTCGACCAGTGTTGTTAGTCTATGAAACTGCGATTATGATTAATATAAGATAATGTCAAACAAGGATTGACAATCATGCTATTTCTCTATCCCGCTAATCAAGACACACGGTAGTGTCTCGCGCCAAGTCACGCGCAGCAACAGCGAGGCACCCCGGGTATTTATACGCGAGTCGACAAGTTGTGAGAGTACTTTAGATTCTTGGAGCTCAATAAAGGTTGAACTGATCGTATTTTTAATAGGTTTAATCGATAGTTTGGGTTTAAATTATATAATAAAAGTGTCTTTATTTTTTTTCTACGTGTATCTTGAACGGAGGTAATGAAGTAATATTGATGAAGATGTCATATATGGCTCTCCTGTTACAGTCGTATGTTCTACATCACATGCTTCCCGAATGATGTTACTATTTACATTATATATATTTGGCTTCTCTATTATATCTATTATTGTATGTACATTTTCGATATTTTCATCATCTTCTGATTTGATATCAATATGTGAACCATTTATATTTTGATTTATTGTACTCTCTATCTCAACATGAACATTTGTAAAATTTTCTTCATGAATCATGTTATTTTTTTCTATATTATCTACCACATTTTCCTTATTTTTATTATCTATTTGCATTAATTCTGATTTTGCATTGATTTATTTTGTTAATTTTTATGGACGAAGGAAATATAGAAGGTATTGCTATTGGTTTTAAATATATCTTCTGAGTTTCTGGACCATGAAAATAATTATTTGCAGTAAAATGTTTATTACAAATTGTAGCATATTTACTGGGAGCCCAATTTTGTCTGTTTATTGCATTCAACCAAACTGTCAATCGATTTTTATCTTTGAAGGAAAAGCTGCAACATTTCATATGAAAGTTTTGATTTAAATATTTAATGCATATTTAAACACATAAAAATAGTTAGTTTTTAGAAAATAAGAGAAACAGGTTATATGTACTTACTAAAAAAAATTGATATTTCTTCCCTTAGAATACTTAGTTGAACAGCCAAGTATGCTGCAAGTCATTGGCATTTTTATTCTTATATATGCACTATATATACACTTAATATTTTTAGTTTATTTTTACCTTTTAAAATGTTTTAAATGTATACGTTTAAAAAATGAATGAATGACGTTTGAATGACATGAATCGATCGAATATCGAATTCATATCGATATTCTGCCCAATTGTAAATGGCTGCCCATGCTTCACATGTTCTTATATGAAATATAGCCGTGTTAGCAGTTGTTACGTCTCGACAATGCTCTTTTCTTACTATACCTCAGTTAGTGAGAAAAGAATAGCTCTCTATTTTTTATAGGGCAACCTGCACCTACATGAAGCTAGCCGGCAGAAATTATTAAAGATGATTATTTTTAACTTTTTTGAGTGTATTTCGTTTGTAAATCATTTGTGATTGATTGTGAGTCTGTTTTTAACGTTTGTGACAAATTAGGTTTTTTGTAATTAGCAATTTTAGTTTGGTCATGATGTTAGCCGGAACTTTTTAATAATAAACAGATTTTATGATAACTGATAACTGTAATCGACAGGAAATCGTTTATGATTTACAAATATACCAATGTTACGTTTGTGAATTGATAAATTTTTTAATTACGTGCAAAATAATTTTATTTTATAATTGTAGTGCGCATGCGCAAAGTATGCTCAGACTTTGAGACGCGTGACGATTTCCACTACGCGTTAAGTGATATTACATTTGTCGTACGACAAACTTTTTAAGCGCATTAATTAGCTAATTTCTAGAGACTCAAGAAATTTTCTATTTTGCAGCCAATCAGTATGCTTAAAAAGTTTATCGTACGACAAATATAATATCATCCTTACCTTTAGCCCAGATCTACAATAGGTGTAGTAAGCCTCAAGCCATAAGAAATTGATTAATCACAGTCAAATGTGAGGAAAATAATCAATTATTTATTGATAATATTTTTACGGCTTAAAGCTTACTACACCTATTGTTAATCCGGCCTTAGTGCCAGTCTACAATAGATGATTTAAGCCCTAAGCCTTAAGAAGTTGACTAATCACAGTCGGGTATTCTCCTCATACTTGATTGTGATTGGTCAATTTCTTAAGACTTAGGGCTTAAATCACCTATTGTAGACCGGCACTTACGCGTCGACGCTCTGTCTGTGAACAGGAGCCCTAAGTATACTTTACGCAAGCGCACTACATTTATAAAATGAACTTATTTTGCACGTAATTAAAAAATTTATCAATTCACAAACGTAACATTAATATATTTGTAAAGCACAAACGATTTCCTATCAATTACAGTTATCAGTTATTACAAAATCTGTTTGTTACTAAAAAGTTCCGACTAACATCACGACCAAACTAAAATTGCTAATTACAAAAAATCTAATTTGTCACAAACGTTAAAAACAGACTCACAATCAATCACAAACGATTTACAAACGAAATACACTCAAAATAGTTAAAAATAATCATATTTAATAATTTCTGCCGGCTAGGATGAGAAAAATCTCGAAACTTTACAGGTATGTTTGAAAACATGATAATAAGATATTAAGACAGTGACATACGAGAGGTTAGGATATCTCTCGTATGTGCAGTAGGCAATGTAGAAAACTATTAGAATATCCTTATTATTTATATACAGATTTTTTGTTGCATACCTGTGTTTTTCATGCTGTCCGTAAACAATTAATAATTGTACTATATTCTTTTACACTTAAAATTTCACGTATATGTCACGGCATCGTCATACGAAATACTCCAAACGACTCCCCACCCCCCCCTCTCACCATCATAGTGCATTAGTTTTTTCATTTTTCAAGGCAAATATGAACCAACAAACGTTTTAATTAGTTTTTCCGTGACCAACAAACGATTGCGCATCGATTGAACTAAGTTTGAAACAAAAATAATATCTTTCCGGCTAACTTCACACAAAATTTTGTTTTCGTATTTTCAAAAAAAATATTAACCAACAAACGTTGTAATTAGGGCAACAATCACCAACAAACTACCAACAAACGATTCGTAAAAAAGAAAATTTTAAAAGTGGATGTTGACCGGCTAAGGGTGCATCCCGATGGAGAAAGAATAGCGGAACGGAACAGTAACGGAAAAGAAACCAGATAGAAGGTAACCAATCAGAATGATTCCGTTACAATTCCGTTCCGCTTTTTAATCAGTGGGTTCCCCATGGCACGGAACCATTACGGAACGGAAAAATTTATAACCTCATCCATATGAAAAATTCGCGAAGTGTCTACCGAGATTCATTTTGCAACGTACGCTTTTGGTCACAACGAAGTAAATAAAAAGCAATATCGTCATCGGTACGTTATTATTATATGTAAAAATATTATTTTATATTAAACACGTGACGCACACTTATAAAATAGATTAGGTTAAATTATTCTTATCACAAATTTAAAAAATAGATACAATTGTATGCAACAGCAATGGAAATGGCAATGGAATGCAACAGCATTCCTTCTACATCAACAAGCAACAACTTCAACGTAGATGATGTTCTTACTTCTATCACCAATAACAATAATTCTACGTCACTGTCTCCAGTCTCACCAAAATCAAGAAGTATGAATTTCAGTATTTATTATGTGCAACTTACATTAGCGAATGAATAATTAATTTACATACTTTTTTGTTGCAGAGAGGAAGAGGATTGATTTGGACGAATATGAAGAAGCTCTTATTAATTCTTTAACACAAAATGCAGAACTAAATCCTGTAGATGGATTCGTGTCACGTTTGGCAGAAGGTTTACATAGATTGTCTTATAAGACACGATCAAAATTGGAAATAGAATTCTTATCAAGATTATATGAAGTTGAAGAGGAAGATGAGAGATACAGACGTAATTAGAGGACCTATGAGAAGGAAATATATTAAGAAGACTGATGCAATATGTTACATTTTTTACGTTTTCAACAGTATTTACTTTTATTTTGTTTACATTATTGTTTTGTAATATATCTATTTGTTAAAATAGTGAGTACGGTGCAATGTTTGAATAGTTTTTATTTCTTTTGTATAGCATCATTTTTTTGTTTAACTAATACAATACTGTTAAATAGATATATTATTTATTAAAGAGTCTATATAATAAAATGAAACGCTTATATAGTTTATATAATAAGATGAAACTTTGTATAATACAGAGTTTAATAATAAAGTTTACTTAATAGTTATTGCTACTTAATTAGTTTTTATTTCTTTTACAATTATATCCTTTTGTAAGATGTGTTTATTTATCTGGTATAATACTTGTTTATTACAACATACTTGGAGCTACTAAACAACAATGGGAAAAAGCGAACAGAAATAATTTCTAAAAGTTTAATATACTTCTTAATTGCAACAGTAATACATTACATACATTATTAAACTTTTAGAAATTATTTCTGTTCGCTTTTTCCCATTGTTGTTTAGTAGCTCCAAGTATGTTGTAATAAACAAGTATTATACCAGATAAATAAACACATCTTACAAAAGGATATAATTGTAAAAGAAATAAAAACTAATTAAGTAGCAATAACTATTAAGTAAACTTTATTATTAAACTCTGTATTATACAAAGTTTCATCTTATTATATAAACTATATAAGCGTTTCATTTTATTATATAGACTCTTTAATAAATAATATATCTATTTAACAGTATTGTATTAGTTAAACAAAAAAATGATGCTATACAAAAGAAATAAAAACTATTTAAACATTGCACCGTACTCACTATTTTAACAAATAGATATATTACAAAACAATAATGTAAACAAAATAAAAGTAAATACTGTTGAAAACGTAAAAAATGTAACATATTGCATCAGTCTTCTTAATATATTTCCTTCTCATAGGTCCTCTAATTACGTCTGTATCTCTCATCTTCCTCTTCAACTTCATATAATCTTGATAAGAATTCTATTTCCAATTTTGATCGTGTCTTATAAGACAATCTATGTAAACCTTCTGCCAAACGTGACACGAATCCATCTACAGGATTTAGTTCTGCATTTTGTGTTAAAGAATTAATAAGAGCTTCTTCATATTCGTCCAAATCAATCCTCTTCCTCTCTGCAACAAAAAAGTATGTAAATTAATTATTCATTCGCTAATGTAAGTTGCACATAATAAATACTGAAATTCATACTTCTTGATTTTGGTGAGACTGGAGACAGTGACGTAGAATTATTGTTATTGGTGATAGAAGTAAGAACATCATCTACGTTGAAGTTGTTGCTTGTTGATGTAGAAGGAATGCTGTTGCATTCCATTGCCATTTCCATTGCTGTTGCATACAATTGTATCTATTTTTTAAATTTGTGATAAGAATAATTTAACCTAATCTATTTTATAAGTGTGCGTCACGTGTTTAATATAAAATAATATTTTTACATATAATAATAACGTACCGATGACGATATTGCTTTTTATTTACTTCGTTGTGACCAAAAGCGTACGTTGCAAAATGAATCTCGGTAGACACTTCGCGAATTTTTCATGTGGATGAGGTTATAAATTTTTCCGTTCCGTAATGGTTCCGTGCCATGGGGAACCCACTGATTAAAAAGCGGAACGGAATTGTAACGGAATCATTCTGATTGGTTACCTTCTATCTGGTTTCTTTTCCGTTACTGTTCCGTTCCGCTATTCTTTCTCCATCGGGATGCACCCTAACTTTATGGAGCTAGAGACGCCGAGAGCTCTGACTGATCTAGTGGATTATAGGGGAATAACGTTAGGCACGGAACTAATCTTTACTAGGCTGTGTTCCGATTCCCCACCCGGGTGCACCCAGACACCCAGAGAGCGTTCAGATTCTTCCCAAGTGCTCTCGCCGGACTCTCAAGTGAGACGTTCAAATTGTCACTCTATTCACCCGGGAGAGCGTAAAAACCACCCGGCTCCGTGAGCCGGGTGGTTTGTGAGTAAAGATGAGTGGCAATAAGTGCGGGCAATATTGAAAAATCTAGTAATATTGTAAGTCAGAATCGGACATCAGATGCATTGAAAATTGTGTATAATCTCATGTCTAATACCGGCTTTATGTATGCTATAAACCATGATGTAATAATAGCCGTGTTCCGATATTTACTGCCAGTATTGAAAATCTATAGTGTATATGACATATACTATAGATTTTCAGTACTGGCAGCGAATATCAGAACACGGCCAATATATATTATTACATCATGCTATAAACTGCATTTGGGCAACAGGTTTTTACAGGTATTTACAGAGATTTACAGGCTTATGTCAAAAGAAAAAAAAAGAAGAAATTTATACGTTGTTAATACTAATATTGACGCTTTGATTGTTAGTAAAACTGCGAAGTCGAATAGCGATAGTGTGAAAACGTTTAGGGTGCCATTACATGGAGCGCGGAAACGCGGATTAGCGTAACGCGGAACGAGAGTGAAACCAATCGCGAGCATTCTGCAGTTTTTGTTACGCTCGCGATTGGTTCCATTCTCGTTCCGCGTTACGCTAATCCGCGTTTCCGTCCTCCATGTAATGGCACCCTTATAGTTACAACCATAGACATAGTATATCTAGACCGAGCGTTTGCCTTTATTTAAGGAGTGGGGGCCGATGTCCACGTAGAAAAGGACATACTCTGTTTCGTGCCCCTTGCGTTCTCTCTCGCTCGCACGTAGCATGACGAAAGAGAGCGCTATGCTCTGTGCGAGCGAGAGAGAACGCAAGGGGCACGAAACAGAGTATGTCCTTTTCTACGTGCACATCGGCCCCCACTCCTCAACACTCGGTCTAGATATACTATGTCTATGGTTAGAGGTTTGACAAACAAATTTAAGCAAGCACTTGGTTATTTTTTTCTTAATTCGGCTATGGATGCTGATGAGTTACGCATTATTACTATTGAATGTATTACAAAACTTCAAAAAATAAATTTAAAAGTTATTGCGGAAGTCACAGATATGGGAACAGATTACCAAAAGGCAGCTAAAAAGTTGGGTGTGACCGAAGAAACTCATCCTTACTATATCATAAATAAGCAAAAAATATTTTACTTCTTTGATCCACCACATCTTATTAAAGCAGCTAGAAATAATTTATTAACTAATATTATCAAATTAGGAGATAAAATTATGTCGTGGCAATATATAGAAAAATTATTTGAAATAGATAAAGAAAACATAAACAGATTAGTACCTAAACTGGCTTAGGACACACACATTCATCCTAATAATTTTCAGCGGATGAAAGTGAAATATGCTGCTCAAATCTTAAGTTTTTCTGTAGCTTCTGCTATTAATACAATGATTTCACTTGGACATTTGCCGGCATCTGCTAAAGATACATCAGAATATGTTGAAAAATTAGATGCTGCTTTTGATATTTTCAATTCATCATGTGTTAAAGGAAAAAAACCAAGCAGAAACGCATTTGTAGCCTCAGAAAAACAAGTAGAATTGTTAAAATCATTAAAAACATACTTCTGCAGTCTTAAAGTTTTTACAAAAGATGGTAAAGATATTACAAAAAAAGTTAATGTATTTAGATACTGGAATCAAAACATAAATAGTTTAAATAAAATGTGGGAATATTTAAAAGAAATTCGTTCAGAATTTGAATTTTTATTAATGAGACGTATCAATCAAGATATAATCGAACATACATTCGGAGATATTAGAAATTTATCGAGCAATGCATTCAATCCAACTCCAGTGCAATTTTATTACTCTTTTAGAAAATCATTTGCTATCAACCATTGTTCAGTTCAGACAGGAAAGTGTACCTTAGATATTGAAGAATTGCAAACAGACATGATGACTAGAATAGCACAATTTGAACACGAACCTTTTATACAAAATACATCACTGTAAAAGAATATACCTATTCAAATTGATGACCATGATTATCGACAAAAAGACATTGTTGAAGATAATGCATTTTATTATATTTGTGGTTATCTTATGTTTAAGAGTTTGAAGAAACATTCCTGTGATATATGCGAGATTTTTGCCAAAGACATTGACAATTGTAATAATAATAGATATTATACATTATTTAGAGCATCAAAACCCACTGAAGAAAATATACAGGGTGAGTCATTTTAATCAACGCACGCAAATATCTCATAAAGTAAGCAAGATGGAAAAAAATGTTTTATACAAAAGTTGTAGGGTTCAGAGGGGGACACATGATGAAAACATGGACTTGACCTTGAGTGACCTTTTCAAGGCCAAGTCAATGTGATCGATATTTTCTTAAATGGAACCTCCAATTTTGTATTGCATATTCTTGTAGCTTATCTCGAAAGCTTTTCAAAACACTATAATAAAGTATTTTTTCATTAAATACTTTTTGAGTTATTTTATATTTTATTCTGACATATTTTGATATAAAAAATAAAATATCTCGTAAAATATTCAGTTTTTGATAATCTTACCGTAATACTTTTATGTACAGAATAATGAAACAAATCAATTAGTAAAAAAAAAATAATTGTTTTTAAGAAAAAGTATGGAATTATTTACTATGTATTTTTTTAAATAATTATTCGTTTTTTTCTTTACACTAATTGATTTGTCTCATTATTCTGTACATAAAAGTATTACGGTAAGATTATCAAAAACTGAATATTTTACGAGATATTTTATTTTTTATATCAAAATATGTCAGAATAAAATATAAAATAACTCAAAAAGTACTTAATGAAAAAATACTTTATTATAGTGTTTTGAAAAACTTTCGAGATAAGCTACAAGAATATGCAATAAAAAATGGGGAGTTCCATTTAAGAAAATATCGATCACATTGACTTGGCCTTGAAAAGGTCACTCAAGGTCAAGTTCATATTTTCATCATGTGTCCCCCTCTGAACCTTACAACTTTTGTATAAAACATTTTTTCCATCTTGCTTACTTTACGAGATATTTGCGTGCGTTGATTAAAATGACTCACCCTGTATATGGCACATTATGCGTTCCGAACTAAATATTTGTGACCTACATAGAAAATTTAGATAATATTTTTTTTGACTATTTACGTACACTTATTTTAAATGAATCCGTCCTTTATACAATGATTACTTTTTTAGAAACAATTCCCTGTCCTCACCTATGTGCAAATTTTTCAAAAAAATATTTTCTCAAATTGTATGCCAGAGTTCGTTTGTATTTTGCATTAAAATTCGCTAACAAACGTTTTAAAACTCAAGAAAGAAACAAAAAGATTATAATTTTGACTCATAAATAATTTACTGTAGATAATGTCTATTTTTTCAAGAATTCATTTTTAGTATCAGTTATTAGGTGTACAAATAAGTTTCCGCCGTTTGACAAAAGTTGGCGCCACCAGTAAGTTATGGTTAAAATTGTCAGATGTAAAACGTCCTTATCGTAAGATTGGACATCAGTCAATAACATAACCTTAAAATATTAGTGATTTTTTATCAGTATAATATATTCTTTTGTGTGCGAAAATGTCGAGTTTTGAGCCGAATAAGCGTCATTTGCGGGAACTTTTGATTTACTTCTTCAATTTAAAGAAATCTGCAGCTGAGGCGTATCGATTGCTTGTACAAGCATATGGTGAGGCTGCCTTAAGTGAGAGAAGTTGTCGTGAGTGGTTTCAAAAGTTTAAGAACGGTGAATTTGACATCGAAGACAAAGAACGTAGCGGAAGGCCGAAAGTGTATGAAGACGCAGAATTGGAAGCATTATTGGATCAAGATTCGTGCTAAACGCAAGAAGAACATGCACTTACATTGGGAGTGACTCAACAAGCAATTTCACATCGGTTGAAATCATTGGGATTGATTCAAAAACAAGGAAATTGGGTTCCATATGAACTGACGCCGAGAAACGTTGAACGCCGATTGTTCACATATGAAATGCTGCTTGCCAGGCAAAAACAAAAGGGTTTTCTGCACCGTATAGTCACTGGTAATGAAAAATGGATCCACTATGATAATCCAAAAAGGAAGAAATCATGGGGACCACCTGGCCATGCTTCAAAACTCTTGTTATGCATTTGGTGTGATCAGCTTGGTGTCGTGTATTATGAGTTGCTCAAACCGAACGAAACCATTACTGGGGCTGTCTACCGAACACAATTGATGAGATTGAGTCGAGCACTCAAGGAAAAGCGCGCCCACTACTCCAGACACGACAAAGTTATTCTCCTGCATGATAATGCTCGTCCACATGTTGCGGCGCCGGTCAAAACCTATTTGGAAACACTCAATTGGGAAGTTGTACCCCACCCGCCGTTTTCACCAGACATTGCTCCTTCTGATTTCCACATGTTTAGATCGATGGCGCATGGCCTGTCTGAGCAACACTTCACATAATATGAAGATACCAAAAATTGGGTCGATTCGTGGATAGCCTACAAAGATGAAGCATTCTTCCGACGCGGTATCCGTATGCTGCCAGAAAGATGGGAAAAAGTAGTAGCAAGCGATGGACAATACTTTAAATAAAACATTAGGTTCCGTTCTTTCACAATAAATGCCCAATTTTTGATAAAAAACGGCGGAAACTTATTTGTACACCTAATATTTATTTTTAGTTTATTGTAACTTTATGCAGGATATTAATTTTGTTATTTAATATAATATAATTATATGTTAAAATTTATAATGTTATAGTTCTTGTTTGTTATTTTGTAAATATTATAATATTGTTGAAATTGTCAATAAAGTGTTTTATCTTGTAATTAATATTATTGTGTTTTATCTTATAATTAATATTGTTGTGTTTATTGTGTTTTATCTTATAATAAATATTGTTTTTAGGTGACTGAATTTCTGCAAAAATATTCAACACATGCTTTTCAAAAAATAACTTTTCTACATTCATAATAATAAAACAAAAATAAATTAATATTTTCCATGCGAACTAATTACATCAGAGTAGTATATAAAAGCATACGTTCTGGACCGGATTTTTTTCCACCACCAAAATCAACTAAAAACATCAAAATCACCTATAAAATCATTCATAAAAGCAATAAAATTACAAAAACAACGAAGGACGCTTACGAAGTGATGAGATCCTTCTTATTTATCCATTGGTTATGTGTATTATCAAAGCCTAGCCATTTAACATAAACTTTATTTCCTTTTCTTTTTAGAGTGTATACAAAATAGAGTGATGAATTAATAAAAATTTTATATAATAAATGGAGAGGAAATGTTCCACATGTCAAATTATTAAACTACATTGTAATTTTGTTAAATCAAATAATTTAAAATATGGAATCAGTTACACCTGTTATGAATGTAAAAAACTTCAAAATGAAAAAATTACTTGTGATGTATGCTTTAAAGAAGTTCCAAAACGATATATGACTAGACATTTTAAACTAGAATGGCATATCAAATTAGATAAATTTATTAATAAACTATTACAACAAAATGATAAATTATGTTCAGAACTTTCACAGATTTAAGAATGTTAAGAATGTTAACTCTAAAAATTATGTTGATAAAAATTTTCACTAATAAATGGAGCCATCAAATAGTAACGAATTTCCTTTTCATGAAAATATTTTTTCTCAACCGAGAAAAAGAAAAGATGGGATTATAAATAAATCAAAAGACTTTAAAGAATTACCAAACAATTATTGTGATGAAGAAGAAGAAGTAAAAGTTGTTAGAGCTAAAGGCGTGTGGAATAACATGCTTGTTGATTATTCATTCTACTCGGATATAAATAGTTGCGATTTAAGTATATTTCTTAGAAGAACCAAACCATACGTAGAAGATAAAATACGAACTGGATTTAGAAAACATACAGCTGTAACAGTCAAATTAGTTGCAAAGGTGCAATATCATGTATTGGATTTATGTGGTAATGTAATTGACTTACATACACATTATTTTCATAGTAATATTGAGCATATTTTATCTGAGGATATAATATCTGATATAATAGAAATTATATATAATATCATTTTAAATCAATTTGCTAGCTTTAATGCAAAAAACACCAAGTTTACATTCGATAGAGTTATTCAACTTGATTTACAGTCCGATAAATACACCCCTCTTCGAGGTGGAACTTATGTTAAATTACCCAATTATATTATAGCAAAAAAATGCTGCATTAATGTTAACAATAGAAAAACTAATAAATTTAAATGCGAGAATCAAGAAAATCTGAGATGCTTTGAGTATGCATTAGAGAGTATACTTAATCCTGCTGATGATCATGTAGACAGACCTTACGAATATGATATATCGAGGTATGAAATTTTAAATATGAATTATCCCGTACAAATTATAAAAGAAAATACGGAAAAATACGAAGATTTTTTAAATATAGCTATAAACGTTTATCGAGTAGATGAGAATAATGGTAAGTTTACTATTGGACAAGCTATTACAAGTGATAATTATAAAGATAGAAAATGTATACATCTTTTAATATACAAAGAGCATGTAGTTGGAATTAAAAATATGAGTGCTTTATTAAAAGGACAAATAACAAAACAACACAGAAAGCGATACTTGTGCGAAAAATGCAACGATTCGTTTGAAAAAGAAGAAAAGTATAATGATCATGTTGCTCTGTGTATATATGAAAAACAAAAGATAAAAATGCCCACTAAATTAAATAGACAATATTTTTCCATAGGTGCGGAGCAATATCACCCATATACAGTTAGTTTTGATTTCGAAGCAACATTACAAAAATCAATTATGAAAAATGTCATTCATGAACATAAGCCGAATAGTTTCTGCTTTGATACAATAGACGAAACACAATTAATAAATAATGGGAGTGTTGAACAGTTAATGAATGAATTTAACAACCTTATTGTTAAATATGCAAGAAGATATTATGAACTTAGAAAAGTAAATAAACCAATAGCAATGACAAAAGAAGATATTAACAATGTAACAAGCCGCTTTCGCGAGGCGGGTGACGGATAACTCGGTCGGGATCCTGGGTTCGTGAAAGTGGTATCGAGACACGAATGCGAATTGATGTTTGGTAGAAATGTACTTTATTGCATGTAAATGTGTGTTGGTGCAGCGTGAGTGTATGTATAGGTGTATGAGGTGTGTGTGTGTATGTGCGCGCGAGACGAGTGGTAGTGACGAGTGCGTATAATATAGATGTGCGAGTACGTACAATGTTTGTGTGCGAGCACGTATAAATTATAGGTGCGAGTACGTATGAGGTATGTGAGCGAGTGTACAATGTATGCGTGCGAGTATGTATACTGTCGGTGTGCGAGTATGCAATGCCGGAGGGGGCATGCAATGCATCGCGATTGCACGCAGCGCGGATCATGCTTTCGGGTGTTCGTTCGACTATCGATCATTAATCGCGCGGCGTAACTCCGGCAGGAGCCGTTAGCTGTCAGGTGGTCCTTTGCGGCCGCGTCGGTGGGCGGTGGGCGGTCCTTCGACGCGGGTATCGATTTCGGATGTCGATCGGTGTCGCGGTAGGGCGCAGGTCGGCCCTCGGCGCGGGACTTATCGTGCCCGTAATAATGGCGCGTTGGGCGCGTTAATGGCGGTGGCCAGCGGTCTGTCCGTACGTGTAATTGTCGACTGTAATTCGCGTATCTGGATCGCGGGTGGCGGAATCAGGAATGTATCGACCGACGAGGAATCCCGTCGGTGGCAGAGAACTCCCTGCCACTGGAACAATGCCGATACACACGGTGGACGGAATAGCTAGCGAGGGGCTGAGAACTCTCGGCGGAGTCGAGTACGCCCGATCCCGGATACCTCTTAATTGCGGTGGTGTCAGGATTGCTCTTAGAGATGCCGCAAACTCTCGGCGGAGGCTGAGTACACCCAACCCCGTTGTTCTTTCTCTTAGGAGCGTTATCAGGATTTCGGAAGGTTTTCAGACGTCTTACTGACTCTGCTGGATCGGAAAGGTCTGGTCCCGATAATTAGAAACGCGCTCTATTTATACTAATTCTCCGGCGCGCGCGTCTGCGTAATTCGCGTATTGTTCTAACGGTAATATCTCGAAGCGGCGTGCGCGGCTCGGGTATTTTCGGTAACGGTCGGGTCGGTTACCCGAGCGCGTCGTCGATTCGAGATGTTTACGCGCGCCTAACGGCGGTTTAATAAACGCGTGTTTCTGTTATCGTTTAAAAATGGGCACTCGGCGCCTCCGCATTTGCCCGACCGGTGTTCGTCGGGCGGCGGACTTCCGGCGGATCGGCGGCCGGGTACGGTTTCGTAACGATGGGGGGGATGCATTGTTACAACAATTTCAGAAAAGCTAAAAAATGCCATATTTGTAATGATACATTTTCTGACGAGGAAAGGCACTCGAAAGGCTTAGTCCAAAGGACGCTAAGCAAAGTAAGAGATCATGATCACTATACAGGACGTTATCGCGGGGCAGCCCATGACAGCTGCAACTTAAAACTAAAATTACCAAATTTTGTACCAATATTATTTCATAATTTGAAATATAATTCTAAATTATTTCTAAGATGGATTTTGAAACTAGGAGCTAAATATGAAAACGGGCAGAAAAATAAGAAAGCTCTAAATATAATACCAAACACAAAAGAAAATTATGTTACAATTTCCATAAATAACGTAGTTGTTGATCAATATGAACAACAGTATGGCGTATCAAAATGTAAAGTATGTGAAAAAATATATAAGAATGAAATTATTGAAACTTGTAAAGAATGCAATTCGAAA
Source organism: Formica selysi (assembly GCA_009859135.1). Classification (NCBI taxonomy): domain Eukaryota; kingdom Metazoa; phylum Arthropoda; class Insecta; order Hymenoptera; family Formicidae; genus Formica; species Formica selysi. The sequence goes on along the minus strand of WHNR01000104.1, from coordinate 69,334 downwards.
ACCATCATTAAAAAGAAAGGAGATATTAATAATATACATATGGAGGTGAGATTCATTGACACATTTAGATTTATGGACAAAAGTTTAGATTCATTAATTAAAAACTTACTTGACGTAAACGATTGTTTTTGTTCACGTTGCAAATCTGTTCAAGAAATAACAAATATGAAGTTACTTCCTATAAACGAACATGATGTACTTAAAATGATTGGGAAATGCAAAAAGTGTAATGGGAATGTATTTAAACCTGTTGATTATTCTAAATTTAAAACTATGTTAAAGAGATTTAAAAAAGAAGACTTACATTTAGTTCTACAAAAGGGAATTTATATGTATGAATGGATGGACTCTTATGCTAAAATGTATGAGTTATATTTGCCTAGCAAAAGTAAAGAATGGTATTCAACTTTAAATGATGAAAATGTGAGTCCTTCTAAACTTAAATTTGCGCATAAAGTATATAGACATTTTAAATGTAAAACTGTAAAAGAATATCATAATTTATACTTGAAATTAGATACTGTTTTATTACATGACGTTTTTGACAACTTTAGAGAAAAATGCTATAAAGAATACGGGCTTGACCCCATATATTATATATCTGCTCCACATTTTGCTAATGATGCTTCATTAAAATACACTGAACAAACATTAGAATTATTATCAGATAGGGAAATGTACGAAACATATGAAACTGGAATAAGAGGCGGAATATCTATGATTCCACACAGATATGCATTAGCTAATAATTGTTACTTTTATGATAATAAAATTGGAAAGACTGTTAAACTATCCAAAGAAAAAGCGATAGAAAAAGGTATATATAACACCAAAAAGCATGTTAGCTATATTTTATACTTGGATGCTAATAATCTATATGGATATGCGCTTAGTCAACCTCTTCCTATAGGAGAATTTAAATATGAAGATGTAAATGATTTCACTCTTGAAACAATTAAGAGCTTCTCTATGATGGGGAATATGGTTATACGTTTCTCGTTGATTTAGATATCCCATTGGAATTACATGATAAATTTAAAAATTATCCAATGTTACCCGAACATTATGTACCTAGTTATGATGAATTATCCGAATATCAAAAAGAAATGATATCTAAGGGAATAGGTAAAATACCAACTGGCACTAAACTTATGTGCACGTTAAAATCAAAGAATAATTATTTAATTGATTACCGAATGTTGCAAGAATGTCTTAATCAAGGAATAATATTAAAAGATATAAAAAAGGTAATATCATTTAGGCAAAAAGCATGGCTGAAGTCCTACATTGACTTAAACACAAAACTTAGACAAGAAGCTATAAATGATTTTGAAAAGGACTTTTTTAAACTCATGAATAATTCGGTATACGGAAAACAAATGGAGCAGGTAAGAAACAGATGTCAGGTGGACTAATTTTATTCATATAAAAATTTTGCAAGGTGTAAAAATTATGAAGATAGACAAATAATAGATGATGATAAAGTTCTCGTGTATCGGAAAAAGAAAGAAATAACATTAAATAAACCTATATATGGTGGGTTTGTTGTTTTAGAGTTATCAAAGTTATTGATGTATAAGTTTTATTATAATTTTTTGAAGAAAAAATGTAATGATAAAGCTAAATTGTTAGGAACTGATACTGATTCATTTATTATTTATGTGGAAACAGATGATCTTTACATGGATATAAAAAACAATATACATTATTTTGATACAAGTAATCATAAAATCGATTGGATGCCACAAGTAAATAAAAAAGTAATCGGTTTATTCAAAGATGAATATCTCGGGATAGCTTTAAGAGAATGGGTTGGATTAAGGTCTAAAATGTATGTTTTTAGATATGATGACACTGAAACAAAGTTTTGTAAAAATACTAAAAAGTTTATAACAAAAATAAAAGAGAAAAAAGTATGTAAAGGAATAAAAAGATCAAATATAAAAAAAAATGAAATTTGATATGTATAAAAACTGTTTGTTTGAAGGTAAAAGCACAACTGAAACTGTATACAATATTACATCAAAAGAGTTGAAACTTTACACTATTAAAACAAATAAAATAGCATTATCGGCATACGACGATAAAGTATATTTAAATAATAATATAGAAACGTCTCCTTTTGGTTATGAGAATACCACGCAAAATCTGAAAGGCACCTGAAAGACGTCTGAAAGACTAAGTCCGAAGGACGCTTAGTCCGTAGGACGCTTAGTCTAAGGGACGCTAATGTAGTTTGTTAAAGTCAAGAGTGTTAAACTCTGAATCAAGGGCGTACTTCGGACTTAGTCTTTCAGACGTTTGACCTTCACAGCTAAGATTCAAAACTTAAAAAATGTGAGCGTAATGATTGACTTACATGAAGTGCGTCCTACGGACTAAGCGTTCTTCGGACTTAGCATAAAGACTAAGCGCAAGCGTCGAAGCGCTCGAATCACATATCACTCAGTAATTAGTCATGTTTAACTGTTATCTTCGTATGGCTCAGGAAGATAACACATGCCTAGTAATCTTGAGATTGCCGGTTCGAATCCCAACAATTCAAGATTTTATTTGCCAAGTGCGGCCGGCTTGATAAATAATATGGCATGTAAAAAATAACTGAGTGGCGTTGTGTGTGTGTGTATGTGTCCTGGCGCCAGGAATAGGAATAGGAAAACCTTCGGTTCTTGAATGTGAAGCGTCTGAAAGACTTAGTCCGAAGGACGCATTCGACAAGAGCTATACAATTCTTTCTATCACATCTAGGAAACTAGATATGAATTAGAAAAGATTGTATACCTCAGCAGGGGCCCCTATAAGAGTGTTAAACTCTGAATCAAGGGCGTCCTTCGGACTTAGTCTTTCAGACGTAAGCAATGAATTAAAGTTAAATGGAACTAAAAAGAAAAAAAATCACCTGACGGTATGTACTCAAAATAAAAAAAAACCAGCGCTGGCGAGCACATATCGTCAGGTGGCGTCCATCGGACTTAGCCTTTCAGGCGCTGATTTTCCTCACAGAGGTTTTTGCGTCCTTCGGACTTAGTCTTTCAGACGCTCCCTTCGGCAATGTCCTAGCAGGTCACTGGCACAGTGTTAATTCACTTGTAAATCTGCTTAAGATGTTCTTTTTTTCTTTCAATTAATATTTTTTCGAAACATTCTTATATTTATATAAGAAAATTATTTCATTCTGTTTCATGTAAGTCAATCATTACGCTCACATTTTTTAAGTACAGACCCTCTCCTTCGAAAGTAAGTTTTAATTTATCAAATAGACCTCTATGTTATCTCCAAAACGAAAATACATTACATTCGTAGGTTTGATATAAGCAGGCAATTTATTTATATATACACATATCAAGGGCATCCTTTGGACTTAGCGTCCCTTGGACTAAGCCTTTCAGGTGTCTTTCAGATGCTTGACCTGAACTAAGAGTGACTCCCTTCTGGTTTTCACCTTTGAATACAGTTTCTTTACCCGACTTTATAACAGCATATTGTGGAATATCAAGGGCTTGACCTGAAATAAATATTTTATCAGGATGGGTTATTATTAATTTTACAGGACTATATACCTTTGTTTCATTATTATTCTTCTCAAATTTAAATTTGTTTATATCAAAAGCTAGCGGTACTTCTTCTATGAGATTTATTCTTTCTTCTTCTATAAGATTTTTTAAGTTTTGAATAGCAAATACACCCTGGATTAGTAAACCTAGATTAATTTTACCGGGTTCTTTTTTAATAATAGAAAGTCCTTCATTTTCAGAGTTTAACACCCTTGATTTTATTGCGTCAAATATTTTGTTCACTAATTTATCATTTTTATCAAATTCAACGCTAATAGAACTCACTTCTAAATCAATTTTATATTTTGGTACCTAGTTCTTTTTTTCTGTTTCTATAATATTTTTAACTTTATATATGACATTCTTTTGGATATCTTCAGCTGAATTAAGACCTTGACCTAAATTAATAGTTATTGTGTACTTTGTTAGTATCCTTCGGACATAGCCTTCCAGGCGCCTTTCAGGCGCATCCTCTAAATTTAGTTCTTCCGGCACAAATAAAAATGTAATTTCAGATGATAAAGCATCCTTCGGACTAAGCGCCCCCTGGACTAAGCGTCCTTCGGACTTAGCGCCCCTTGGACTTAGTCTTTCAGACGCCTTTTCGGCGCCTTTCAGGTGCCCCTCAGACACCCTTTTGACGCTTAGACTTTCTAGCGCGTTATCATATCCAGGAATATATATATCTACCAACCCTATTTCACCAAACTTTATGTGTTTAAGTTTATCAAAACTAAAAGATACCCCATCTTTTAAATTTCCTTTCAGTTTGTACAGCATTTATTAGCAATCATAAATTAAAAATTTATGTATCTAAAGATTTTAATTTAATTAATTTAAAATTAAATAAAAATATTGAACTATCATTCTACTCATAACCATATCATAAGCTATAGTCTTTTGGTTTACAAATACTACATAACAATTTAATCCCTTGAAAGATTTGGAAGAATCAGCAATTAAAATTTTTGGTAATTTCTCCACAGTGGAAATACTCTTTGGTTTATTCCTCAAATCAATATTAAAAAAGCAATTATATTTTATAAAATTGTCAACCGTGTGAAACTGAGAAATCATTCTATCAGGACCATATAATGCTTCATCGTACTCTGAACTTGAACGATACAACTCGTAATAATCTCCTTTTTCAATTTCATAATTTTGAGGTTCGGAAAGATGTCTTTCTTCTCCATATAATATTTGAATATTTTTAATATTAGCATGGTCCCAATTTGTTGGATTCTCATTTTGGTCGTACAGAAATTTATCTTTTATAAAGAAAACAAATGCCCAGTTTGGTTCCTGAGTAAAAACAAAATCATTTAAGGGCATATGTAAAGTATTTAAATCTGGTAATCCTCGATATTCTACACACTGAAAGCATTTATATGTAAACGCATATTTACCAGCTAAACTAAAATGTTTCAATTCGTCTATCAAGTTTGTCGTTGTAATTTCATCATATTCAATATACCAAACTTTTAAACGATAACTTTCTAAATTAATTTTTCCACGAGGCGGGGCTATTTCGGCGTCACTAAACGTAAACAATGAGTCACTCAAATCATCTTTTAAAGTCATTACAATGTGTATGTCTACACCAAATATAGACACCACTTATATCATCAAAGAAACCAGGAATTAAATCTCCCATATCAATTGTAGGATAAAACAAACCATCACCCTTAATCAAACCATATTTTTTCTCAGCGATAAAACCACTTGCTTGACCACTTCCTTCGCCTTCGTTTGAAATATTAGCACGCTTTTTCAATGTACTAACATGACCAACGGTATAATTATTATCCAACTCAGTATTGAACATTGAAACTTTAATCAAACTCCACATGTACGCAAAATAATTGTTAACTAAAAAGCTAGTTGTACCTTCAGGATAAGCACTTCCATCTTCCTTTGTAACTCGTATTTTTGGTAAATTTCTTGTTTTGTTTGGCATAAAACCATGTTTATCATTAAATTTTATATGAAAATCATATTCCTTGCCATGCCTTTTAATTTCAGGATAAATATACTTGTATTGTAATTTCACAATTTTATCTTGATATTTTTCAAACAAAAGGTCTTGATGTGAACTATGTTTTGATGCCATTTATAAGATTTATTTTTTGGGAGCTTTTATATACTATGATTTCTTTGAATCACATTTGTAACAATTTGCTATTAAAATATGTGTTATATTTTACGTATGTAATCTCCATTTACCATTTTTATTTTCTTTATGCTCGCGCATTGATTTTGTTTTTGTCTTACACTTTAGGCAATACATCAATATCATTTGTCACTCTTAGTTCAGGTCAAACCCTTATATAGTATAAAACATCCTTAATATCACCTATTCCAATTGTTTTTATTATATCTTTCCATTTTATTTTTTTAACTCCCAACAAATAAAGAACTATTATACATAAGTAACCACAAATAGCTGGATCACTCTTCTTTTGTACTTTCTTTGTATTCATAATGAGTCTATTTCCCCTGAAATAATTTTTCAATTCTATAGGTGCATCTTCCCCCACAGAATCAAAATAATATATATGATTTTTATTTTTGAAATAGCAAACCCAATGAAAAAAAAGATTAATAATACCACACTCATTTTTTCTAATTTTCTTAGATAATTCATTTAAATTTAAATAGACGTTTCTAAAATTAGGTATTTTAAGTTTTTTTACATATTGTTTTATATCATCATCTGATAAAGCTTTTAATACTAAATTTTCAACTTCTTTTTTAGATAGGCTGAGTTCTGCACCTTTATTATTTTCCATTTGTCTAAATACTTTATTTGCATTTCTAATAGATAATGATGGAAATAGTCCATAATAATCAGTATTTGTTTTTTTAACATGTTTTGAATTCAATTTAATTTTTTCACCTGTATCATAAAACCAAGCTTTCTTCAATTTTTGTTTTTGATAAGAGGATAGATTTAATTCCATTTAATAATGATATTTAAAGAGTTATGGTTGATATTTTGGTGTGTTGAAAGTTTCTTCACGGGGGACATCAAAATTATAATGTACAAATGGCATCATTTTATCTGCCCGAATTTTATCTACGTGGGTTAGTCCTTCGTCGCGTCCTTCGGATACCTTATTATTTCTTATCTGTTCTTTTAATGTTTCATCCATACCCGAACTCATAAGATAATATAAACCAGCAAAAATCATTGGGAGAGTTGCTAACCAAGGAAAATCCCCTAAGTTCTCAATAGTCTTGCTTGACATCAATCCAGCTGTTTTATATGGATGATTTTGATCTTCATAATATTTTAAAATGTTCTTAGCGAATTGTGGATTCTTTTTATATATTTCCAATGCCCTCTTTAATAATGATAACAAATCTTTTTCACTCATGTATCCCATTCCTAATTTTGTTTTTAATTTCATGGCATTTGTAACAACCCACGCCCAAAATCTTTCCGACTTACTAGCATCTGGTGACAATACTCTCATCCACGCTGCTTCTTGTAAAGTTTTATCTGCTTTCTTTATTTCATTATAATACATTTGGGTTTGTATAATAAAAAAGATCGTGTTGTTTGCAATGCTCATCTAAAGGATTTATCCCTTTCCACCCCTTTTTTAATCTCTCCTCAACATTCGTAAAAGGCCCACAAGCATTATATCCCAGTAAATGCATTTCTGGAACCTTTCCGGTTAATTTATTTGAAAGTTTATTAATAAAACCACCCTCTTTTTTACTCCCTTTTCTAATTTTTGACTCACCCATTTCTTTTCATAAATATCTCAAAATATATTCCCATTTTGTATATTTATTTGAAGCTGGTCCTTTAGTAGGATCATTATCTTTATAAATTGCATTAGTTTTATAAATTATATTCTTATACTTTTTTATAGCATCTTCACCATAAATATCTTTGAAATTATATGGTACTTTTTTCTGTTAATAATTTTATTAAAGGATTAGTAAGTTGAGTTACTATTTTTATATTATTATCATCATAAAAAACAAGATTATCATTTTGTGTTACTCTTACAGTTTTATTCCCTATCATTAACCTATCATCATTGTCTCTGTCACGCCAGAATCCAAACGTTTCATCATAAAGATAGTTTTTATATTTATTCCATAAGGGGCCCCCTTCTTCTTTAATTCTTGGTGACATTGAAAAAGTTGATTTTTTATGTGAATGGCTCGAGCTAACAGATGGTGTCGCATCCAAGGGGTGCTCAAAGGTCTCTTCAAATACTTCATCACTATCGTCAGTCTCTGTATAATCTTTAAGGATTTTTATTATTTTTTCAAGTTTAGTATCTTGATAAGGTTGTACATCTGCGGCGTCCTTTGGACTAAGCGTCCCTTGGACTAAGCATTCTTCGGACTTAGCGTCCTTCGGACTTAGTCTTTCAGACGCCTTTTCGGCGCCTTTCAGGTGCCTTTCAGGTGCAGATTTTAGACTTGAGTCCAGTTTATCAATCAATATGTTAATTTCTTTATTCGTTTCATCCAGTCTAGAAGTTATTGGTTTATTTTTTTCCTCTAAATCTATACTTTTTTTAGTATTTAAATTTCTTGCATTTTGAAATGTTTTTCTTAATTCATTTTGCTTTTTTTCTATTTCAGCTAGTTCTTGTGGAGTTGTACCCATCATTTCATATGTACTTTTAAATGATTTATTTCCAAAATTAAATCCTGTTTTCATATTAAAAACTGGAGATTTGCATTCAAGAATCGGAGGTTTGTTAAGTGGTTTTAACATCTTATGAGTACAGTCTGTATTTAACATCTTATGTGTACAGTCTGTATTTAACGGTTTTGTATTTGACGACGATGGTGAAGCATTCGACAATTCTGAATCAGTATTTAACAGTTGTCCTTTGTCGAAGAACCGAAGGTTTGTCTCAAGAACCGAAGGTTTGTCTGATACATTACGTAAATTTCTTCCCATTTATAATAATAATAATATTAATTCATTATTTTTTTGAAAGAAATATTTATAATTTTTTGTTTTATCAATTCCCAAAAATCCATGCAGTTCTGACCAAGCTTTTTTACAGAACTTACAAAACTCTTCATACGTTAATTCAGAAGCCAACTCTTCATGTATTTTTCTGAGATTATCTCCAAACTCATTAAAAATAAACCACAGATTTGAATTTTTTCTAATTATAGGGTTTATTTTAGTATATTTATGATATAATCCAAGAATACTAATATTATTATATCTTCCTTCACAATAATATCTTATTATTTTACTTTGATCTTTCAACATTCCATCATCAAAAATTACTAAACTATTTGATGCACATTCTTCTACTGGTAAAATTTTTTCCCAATTACCCTCAAATAAATAATCAATATCATATTTATCTTTTTCCAACTCTTTCTCTAATCATACATAAGTAGGTTGGTCTATAGATGGACTATAAACATATAATTGTCTATATGGTAGCCATTTGTTTGCGATAAAGTTAGTAGATAAAAATGTTTTTCCACTATCCGATTCTCCTAAAATTATACCACGTACTACATCTGGAAAGAATCCGCCACCCCTTTTATATTTATTTATAAAAATAAAATGTTTCATTTTTAGATGATGTTTGGACATTTATTAATAATAAATGAAAGAGTATTTTAAAAAACGAATGTTTATTTTCTTTATGCTCGCGCATTTATGTTTATCAAAAAAGTTATAAGTATTTTTTAAAATGTAAAATTGGTATATCGCTTAGTAAAATAATATTTGTGGCATCATGTTTATCAGGTATTAGTGTTACACCATTATTTATAATAAGTGTCATATCTGTTATAATTGAATATTAGATAATTAATTCAAAACATCATTAAAATTAATGGGTGGGTTTGAAGAATATAAATTATCATTTAATTTTTATTGTGAGTTATTACATTTATTTAAGGCTCGACAAATATCTGAAGAAGAAATTCATTTACGTGAAAAAGATTTTATTAAAAATTTGAAATACTTTCCACGTGAAAAGTACTTAAAACAAATGAAGCTAAAAGGTTATTCTGTAATAAATGACTGTTAGTAAAAACGATATTATTGATGAATTACACAAACCAGCAAGGAGAAATTATCCAAGAAGATCTACTATTACATTAGGAATCGATGATCTTTGGCAGGCTGATCTTGTTGAAATGGATTCGGGTAACTTAAAGGGAATATCCAAAATTAATAAGGGATATAAATATTTATTAACAATTATTGATACTTTTTCCAAATTTGCTTGGGCAATTCCTGTTAAAAATAAAACTGGAGAAAGCGTATCAAAGGCAGTGAGTGTTTGTTTTAAAAACCTATCTCAAGGGATTGACCTGAACTCACAGCATAAACCACCCAAAAATCTACAAACTGATAATGGGAAAGAATTTTATAATAAAAATTTTAAAAAACTCATGAAACAAAATAAAATTAATCATTATTCGACATATAGTGATAAAAAAGCTGCAATTGTTGAAAGATTTAATAGATCACTCAAAGAATTAATGTGGAAACAATCCAGTATACGGGGTAATTACAAGTGGGTTGATATATTACCAAATTTGTTGAATATTTATAACAATGGAAAGCATAGAACTATAGGAATGACACCGTGTGAAGCGTCAAGCCGTCTTGACAAGCCCCAAAGGGTCGCGTCTGAAAGACCAAGTCCGCAGGATGCGTCTGAAAGACTTAGTCCAAGGGACGCTAAGTCCGAAGGGTGCTTAGTCCGTAGGACGCGATTCAAAGTTGGTGATTATGTAAGGATTAATAAATTAAAGCATATGTTTGAAAAAGGATATACACCTAATTGGTCAACTGAAATATTTGTAATAGATAAAGTTTTTAAAAACATACCTCCATATTATCATATTAAAGATATGAAAGGTGAAGAGATTAAGGGAACCTTTTATGAACAAGAACTACAAAAAACTAAAATTCCAACTAACATCTACTTAGTTGAAAAAATATTAAAAAGAAAAGGAAATAAAGTTTATGTTAAATGGCTAGGCTTTGATAATACACATAACCAATGGATAAATAAGAAGGATCTAATCACTTCGTAAGCGTCCTTCGTTGTTTTTGTAATTTTATTGCTTTTATGAATGATTTTATAGGTGATTTTGATGTTTTTAGTTGATTTTGGTGGTGGAAAAAAATCCGGTCCAGAACGTATGCTTTTATATACTACTCATCAGATAGATTAATAACGATATGCATGACAAAATAAAATAAATTACTATTTTTTGTAATAAATATGTAAATTGTAGCTTGCAAATATTAAAAATGTTTACACATTTTTTTATAATTGTTTTTTATATACATATATTGTAAGATTTGAAAAGTTTTATTCATTTTTGAAGAAAATAACAAAAAAATTGGAATCATTAATCAAGTTTTATATTGAATTGTATTTATATTGTATTTGACACATTATACACACTTCAATTGTAAATAATCGAAATGTACATCAATTTGCTTATAAATAAAACAAAAATTATAAATATTATCTATGTTTATTATAAATACAAAAATAATACATAATACATTATAATATAATATAAAAGGAATAATATATTATAATATAATATACATTTAATATTATTACTTATTTATTTCATTTTTTACTTATTTTCATATGATTACTTGCGTTACTTTAATGTTACATTTGCAAATTTGTAATATCTATTTAAGAAAATATGAATTGCGGTTACTTATATAATATGAAAATAATTTTTTATAGTTGCCCCTTCCTTTCTTACAATTTAAATATTAGCGCGCTATTGTCACCAAGAACATGGCGGCATGACACATGATTTCAGCATAGATATATAGACTGGATTGAGCATTGCAAAATAAACAAACGCGCGCCCGCTGTAGAAAGAGAGGTACTATATGGGAGGCCTATGTTTGTCTCTTTTCCTAGCATCTCATTGGTTATTTTCTATATGGAGGGGGACAAAATTACCAATGAGATGCTAGGAAGGAGACAAAATAGGCCTCCCATATAGTATCTCTCTTTCTACAGCGAGCGCGCGTTTGTCTATCGCAACGCTCAGTCCATTCTATATGTCTATGGATTTCAGACACAAATAACCAATGAGTAAAGAATCACAGGAGAGAGCATATCGGTAGTGGGGGTAGATTTATCGCGAACGGTAGTACGTCATCGCAGCCATCTTGAGCGTCCATTTTTTTCGACGTTTTTCAGGGCCGTGTACAGCCACTTGTTGCTTTATTTATTTCAGTCTGCACTTATTTTGTGCACGATCATCATTCTAAATAAGTGAAAGGAAGAGCCAATATTAGACTAAACAAATATTATTAATAAGTGTTAATTGTAAGATCATGGTGCATTGTCAGGCCTTTGAGGTACTTCCAGTATCTCTGTCATGCTGCAATTCGTCCCTGAGCGGCCATCTTGAGCGTCCACTTATATATAGGCACTTCCGTCCGCTTGCTAGCACCAAATGCTCTCTCCTGTGATTCTTTAGTGCCGGTCTACAATAAGTGATTTAAGCCCTAAGCCTTAAGAAATTGACTAATCACAGTCGAGTATTCTCCTCATACTTGATTGTGATTGGTCAATTTCTTAAGGCTTAAGGCTTAAATCACCTATTGTAGACCGGCACTTACTCATTCCAAATAACAATGGCCGCGTTCAGCAGAGAAAACCGCTTAGTAGCAATCGAATGTGATTGGTTCTTACTTTAAGAACCAACGAATCAATGTCAAGTGTTGACAAGACGATAATTGAGCACTTTCTCTGCTGAACGCGGCCAATATGATTGACACGGAGTGCCGCTACTGGTTATACATATACTGTGCCTATATACTATAATATCGGGTGCGCTCGGATGGGGAATCAGAACACAGCCCTGAACGTGCTCATTATTCTTTCCACCGCCGTAGAGTTAGCAGAGAAATTAAATATTTTCTAATTATTTTATATTATATAATTTGGGAATCGTTTGGGGAAGTTTAGGAAAATCATTTTAACATTTAGGAAACAATATTTTTTTTGTAATAATAAAAATTTATCGAGCGTCAAGTTAGCAGATCTTAATTATGTTTAATAAATATTATGAACGGAATCGATTAGAAATCATTTGGGAATAACATATTCATTAATATTTTTATTTGGGAAAGTCGCATTTTTGTAATTTAAATAAATTTGTGTATTCAAAAAAATGCATTATGCGTTATGCACGCGGCATAAAGGATTCAACCAATCAGAGTCCTTTATTTCTAAAATGAAAGACTCAATAAAATATTTTCATGTGCGCTGGTCCTTAAGAGTAAACAAAATGAACAAGATTCAACTCTATAACATTATATTACGTATGACGTCGTCGGAATTGACAACGTAGATTTTATTATTTTACTGAATTTTTATAATTTTTTTATAAACATACCTATATAGGTTAGGTAAAAATTAGTATTCCTCTATCATTTCATATCGCACTTGCGCAATAACGCAATAATCAGCTGATTTGAGTGACATGGGTTGTGAAATGGGAAAAAGAACACGTTTTTAGTATGATCTTATAAATTAAATAAATTTATATATAAAATAGCAAGAAACAATTCTCTGGTTACAACAGATTTTATTAACACGAATGTAAGTATCATGCGATCTATCAGTTTTATTTTCGAAATATCGTGATGAAAGATTTTGTGATTATATATGAATACGTAACCTATATATCTGATAATCGACAATTTCAGTGTCTTTACATTGATTTTACCAAGATGACTAAAAGGAAACTTGACGACGAGAACGATGCCACTCTAGCGGATACTCAAGTCAAGATTGCTTCTCGTTTTAAATCAGACACTGGTGAAGTACTACCTGGTGGTCTGCTAGAATTGCCAGTCAATGTTACCATAAATAAATTACAAGATATTTGCAATGCTTTGCTGCAGCAAGAAGAGCCATTACCTATGGCATTTTATGTAAATAATGTGGAGATCACAGATACATTGGAGAAATTTGTAGGCGAAGACTTTAACATTAGTGAACATGTTATGGAAATCGTGTATCAACCACAAGCGGTGTTCAAAGTCAGAGCTGTTACGAGATGCACTGGGTCCTTAGAAGGTTAATAAAAATTTTATATAGATCAAGATATTAAAAAAAAACATTAGAATGTTTTATAAACTTTTTGTTTTTGTATATAGGACACAAAGAAGCCGTTATATCTGTTGCTTTTTCACCAGATGGCAAGCATCTAGCCAGTGGTTCTGGTGATACAACAGTAAGGTTCTGGGATATCCATACACAAACACCATATTATACATGTGAGGGACATAGACATTGGGTCTTGTGTATTTCTTGGTCGCCATGTGGTTCTAAGCTTGCTTCTGCATGTAAAAATGGATCAATTTATTTATGGAACCCTCATACTGGCAAACAAATGGGTATATATTTATAAATTATATTTAATTGGTTAAACTTTTCATATTTTTTAAAGAAAAATTTTTTTTTTGGTGTTGTATAGGAAAAGCCATGACAGGACACAAAAAATGGGTGACATCCTTATGTTGGGAGCCCTATCATAAGAATCCAGAATGCCTACATTTAGTGAGTGCGTCCAAAGATTATGACATACGTATTTGGGACACAAAGAGGGCACAAACTTGTCGCATTTTGTCTGGTCATACGAAAAGTGTGACTTGCGTCAAATGGGGTGGCAGTGGTCTCATTTATTCCGCCTCTCAAGATAGAACTGTCAAAGTATGGAGAGCACAAGATGTATGTATCTTAATAAAAACTATGATATCCAAATCCAATTATAACCAATTAAATCGATTCCAGGGTGTATTATGTAGAACTTTGGAAGGCCATGCTCATTGGGTGAATACTTTAGCCTTGAATGTTGATTATGTGCTTAGGACAGGCCCTATGCAATTGGGTTCAAGTGCAAAAAATCTGTTAGAATATGCAAGAATGCGATATGAATCTGTAGGTGAAGAGAAGCTTGTGTCTGGATCTGACGATTTCACATTGTTTTTATGGAAACCAGAAAAAGAGAAGAAACCTATTGGTATGTTGTATCTCAAAATACACTTAAATCAATGTAAAAAAGAAAATATTGCAAAAATATTTTTCTTTCAGCAAGGATGACAGGTCACCAGCAACTTATCAACGATGTTAAATTTGCGCCGAATGGTCGTATAATTGCATCTGCGTCTTTTGACAAGTCCATTAAATTGTGGGAATCTAATACCGGGATATATATCGCCTCATTAAGGGGGCATGTTCAGGCAGTTTATTCATTGGCGTGGAGCGCTGATTCTCGTCTGCTAGTCAGTGGCAGTGCAGATTCAACTTTGAAGGGTATGTAGTGTCAGATATAGAAAAACATTTATCAACTAGAACATTGTAATTAAAAATAATATTCTATATTACATCTCTTTTTTTTTATAGTTTGGAGCATGAAAACTAAAAAGTTAAGCCAAGATCTACCTGGTCATGCGGATGAAATTTATGCTGTCGACTGGTCACCAGACGGTCTACGAGTCGCTTCGGGTGGAAAAGACAAAGTGTTGCGACTGTGGCAGAATTAAAAATTAATATAAACTAATTTATAAAAAAATCATGGAATGAATTTTTTTCATTCCCAAAATGATCAAATATTATTATTTTATATTAATTGAAAATACTGTTAAGCATGAAAATTAGCGATATACATATATTTTTATATACTTGGCGTCGCGACGCTGCCGCGTCGCTTGATAATTTAAAAAAAATGAGCTTACAATATTTTAAAACATACATTATTTTTAACATTATATAAATAAAATGAATCGCGAAGCTATATAGCATATTTGACTGCCCAATTAAGTAGGAACTAAACATCAAAATTTTAATGAATCTAATACATTTCGAGATTCATGAATTTGACATTGTGCAAAAAGCACAGCTTTTAAACTTTTAAAATATAAAATAGATAATTAATTTTTGTATTAAAGTAAAGATTAAGGCTCCTGAGTAGTCGCCGTGAAACTCTGAGTTGACGGTAGCGACATGAGAATAAAGATGTTGCGGTAGGAATAAGAACCCTGTCCAACGACTTACCATATAAGTGAACTGAGATTTATTTGTAACTTTCGGCTGGATTTTTTAGCTCACGCCTACTGCTCACTGCTCCCCTCTTACCCCTCGCTCCTTAGCAACGCATCGCCGCATCGTAAATCGTAACTAAGGAGCGCATCGCTTAGTCTCAGGAACGTGCGTATCACAAATGTGATAGCACAATACTCTAGTAACCATAAAACATAAATATTTTAAATTGTTATAGAACATATAAGTAATTAATAATATAATAATAATTATTTTTATTATTAATACAAAATAAAATATTGAATATAAAATTTTAATGAGAACTTTTACTACTAGAGTATTGTGCTATTATATTTATAATGCGCACGTTCCTGAGACTAACAGGGGACGGCACGATCTTGGGGTCACCGAATTAAAAAAGGCTTTTATAGTGTAGTACTCTATTAGAAGAATATTTGAGCAAAGGGATAGGATGCAATGCTCAACCATTTCCAAGAAAATGATTTAAACAATATGGCTTTCCTTATATCTGGCTCCGTTATATCAATTATCGAAAAGGCGGTGTAGCTCGGGCATTAAGCGCGTGACTATCACGCATCCAACCCGGGTTCAATTCTTGTCCCTGCCACTCTTTTTCTCATTCTTTTTTTATACAATCTAGCAACAAATATTTATTCATGTAAAATAAAATTAATTTAACTAACTTTTTTTTTTAATTTGCCCTTTCGAAAGGCAATTTTCTTTTAATTTACTCACGAAATTTTTGTTAAACTTACAACCTTATTATTTTATGCATTCTATTCGATATAAAATGAAGCAAATAAAACGCCATTATTTGAACATAGTTATTATTTAATACAAAATTACAAACAAATGTGTCAAAACTTTTATTCATCCTTGTTATCACTATCATCAACACTCTCTACAGATCGGTTACAACTATTCGGATGATACTTGTAATTACTTGTTGTAATTTTGTATTAAATTATAACTATGTTCAAATAGTGGCGTTTTATTTGCTTCGTTTTAAATCGGGTAGATGTATAAAATAATAAGATTTTAAGTTGAATTAAAATTATTCCCAGTTTTGTGAGTAAATTAAAAGAAAATTGTCTTTTGAAAGTGCAAATTAAAAAAAAAAAGTTGGTTAAATTAACTTTATTTTACATGAATAAATATTCGTTTCTAGATTGTATAAAAAAAATGAGAAAAAAGTGCCATGAACCAGGGGCAAGAATTGAACCCGGGTCTGATGCGTGATAGCCACCCGCTTTAATGCCCGAGCTACGCCGCCTTCTCGCTAATCGATATAACGGAGCTGAATATAAGAAAAGCCATATTATTTAAATCAAATTTTCTTGGAAATGTCTGAGCATTGCGCCCTTCCTTTGCTCAAGTATTCTTCTAATAGAGTACTACACTATATAAAAGATATATACTATATACAGGGTGTCCGATAAAGATTGTGCCAACGCTTGTGAGCGGCTACAGCACAGTAAACTGAACAGAAAAGTCCTGTAACATTTTTTATATAACGCTTAATAAAGGAGTTATTATTGAGTAAAATCTGGTCAATTAGCGCCGATTTTTAGCCGGACGCACATCGGTGAGCCGCCCGCTTGATAGTATGCGGCGGCGCACACTTCACAGCGCGGGGCTCACTAACGTGCGCCCGGCTAAAGATTGGCGCTGATTGGCCAGATTTTACTCAATAATAATTCCTTTATTACGCGTTATATAAAAAATTTTTACAGGACTTTTCTGTTCAGATTACTGTGCTCTACCCGCTCACGAGCGTTGGCACAATCTTTACCGGACACCCTGTATATGTTATATGTTAGCTACAAGTTACCAGCATGTTACCCACATGTCAGAATTTTTATGCAGCGCCTCACGTTGCAAATCGATGAACTATGAGGCGTGAAAAGTGACGTTTTGACAGCCCAAATTATTCTTACGTGCCATTTCGTAATTATTCGCTTTATGCTAGTTTTGTGATGTGTAACGTATTCGTGAAACTTATAAAATTGTCCGAAAACTAAGCTTAGCAAGAAAAGTATTATGTAAAAAGAACATTTTCCACTTCTTTCGACAGCTGTCAAACTACATGTTTTCCCGTATTACTAGGCTTACTTTGACACTCATTTTACGGTTATTTATTAATTATCAAAGGAAAAGCTTAGTTTTCGGACAATTTTACGAGTATACTAAAGCGATCTGTAGTCTTGTTTCTTTAAAATATCTTTTTATTTAGAAATGGCACGCAAGAATTCTCAGCGTGTCATTTCTCGCTTCTGACGTCATCATTCCAATATGGCCGCCGCGACTACTCAGGAGCCTTAAGAATATAATTTAATCTTAAAATCGTAAGTATTATCTTAGGCCCTGCGCACAATAGAGAAAATATTAGGAATAGGAATAAAATATTAAATATCAGGAGGAGCAATTTGGAATTATTTTACTTCAAACAAGGGAACGGAATGGATTAACGCATAATGAAATAAAAAAATAAAAATTAGAAATGATTTAACCATAGACATAGTCATAGACATAGTATATCTAGACCATAGACATAGTATATCTAGACCGAGCGTTTGCCTTTATTTAAGGAGTGGGGGTAAAGATACACGTAGAAAAGGACATACTCTGTTTCGTGCTCCTTGTGTTCTCTCTCGCTCGCACAGAGCATAGCGCTCTCTTTCGTCATGCTACGTGCGAGCGAGAGAAAACGCAAGGGGCACGAAACAGAGTATGTCCTTTTCTACGTGCACCTCGGCTCCCACTCCTCAACACTCGGTCTAGATATACTATGTCTATGGACATAGTATATCTCAATGAGTAAAAAATCACAGGAGAGAGCATATCGGTGGTGGGGGTAGATTTATCGCGAACGGTAGTACGTCATCGCAGCCATCTTGAGCGTCCATTTCTTTCGACTTTTTTCAGGGCCGTGTACAGCCACTTGTTGCCTTATGGCGAATTCGATTGATGTGCACTCGCTCCGTTTCAGTGGCTAGTAACTTTTTGTTATCAGACGCACATGTTTGGAGCGCATAGTTTAATACTGGCCCGAGTGCGGTTATTTGCACTGACCTGGGAGCGATTACAGGTACTGATCCCAATATAGTGCATTTAGTAACTTCTTTAGTGGTGCCCACATGTGCAATATGCGACTTGTAATCAACAAGAGAGCAGAGAAAAACCTACAATAATCAAAGAGAGATACTTTAAATATGAAATAATATAATAAATATTTAAACTATACATTGAAATTATGTGTGATAATACCTCTTTATCAAAATATTCATTTATAATATTTATCATATTCCGAGCTTTCGGAATTTGTGTTTCATGTCGCATTAATACTGCCATCATTTCTTTATCGCTAGAACTGCTCGAACTATTTAACAGTTCATCTAATAATAATATTTTAGCTGCCATATTTTTTCATTGGAATACTCAAATTTGCACTGAACTGCACTGTCGAAAATCTCAGTACAATTCAATGCCTTCTGCACTAGTGCAATGTATTTCAACCGAACGTACAAATAACACTGCACTGGGATAATGCAGTTCAGTCGAACACGTTTTCACTAGCACATATTTTTAGTGCACTATCAACCGAATACACATAAAATTCTGAACCAGTACAAGGCAAGCCAACCGAATACTAAATACTGAAAGAGTGCGCACTAGTGCATCCAATCGAATTCGCCATTACTTATTCCAGTCTGCACTTATTTTGCACACGATCATCGATTCTAAATTAGTGAGAGAAAGAGCCAATATAAGGTTAAAAAAATATTATTAATAACCTAGCAAACCAATATGTAACTGTTACATAACCTAGGGAGCACATAAAAAGAACAATGTTATGTTTCACGATTATATAGACGAGATGTAAGTGTTATATAACCTTGAAAGCACTTTAGAAGAACATAGTTATATTTCTTCGTTACGTATATAACTCATTATAATAGTTCTTTAAAAATGTAATATAACACACACATAACTCGTGATACATAACATAAATATAACAAATGTTATATTACTAATACATATCCCAGCAAACACAGTTATATAACTATCATATTGCCTAAATATAACGAAATATAACATGCAATATAACATGCACGTTGTATGTAACATATACGTTAGTTGTAATTTCCCACTCAAATGATATTACAGTTATATAAAAAAATATAATATGTTATTAAAATGTTATATAATTGTTATCAAAATAAGCAAAATGTTATATAATAGTTATATAAATTGTGGAAAAATAATATAATTATAATATAAAATATAGAACAGTTATATAACACTATTATTTTTATTTATGAAATTGTTATATAACACTACCCGTTTTTTTATTATAAATATAGTTATTTCACCAAATTTTAGAAATTATAAGAAAAATATAAGGAAAACTTTTGATATAGAAATATATGTTTATTAGTTCTTTATATAAAACATTTCTTATGTTATAAACATTTTATAAAAAAAATACGAATATCATATATATAATATTATGTATATAATCTTTGGCAAATAAAAAACATACATTAAAGATTGCAAAACAATAAGTCCAATATAAATCATAATATCACAAAACAAATCTCTTCTAAATATTAAAATTAAACAAAAATTAAAAAATTACAAATAAATGATAATAATTATAGCTTACTTAATATACTATATTTAATAATATGTATATTTAATAATAATAATATCATGGAATATTTTTGTATCTCATTTTCAGTCTTTAGTCTTGTTCTCTTTCCTGGTTTTTGTCTTCTCTATTTTTCCGTTGCCGAGCGAAACGGAACTATTCCGCCGTAATGTTCTCAAAATCTATTTCTGATACTGGCATAGCGTAAAGTAATTTCTCCTAAAAAATGTTATATGAAAGTACATTTAAAGTATCAAGTATGTTTAAAAATAAAATATTTTAGTTAATATTACATTAATTTTTCTATAACATACTTTGCATAATTTTTATGAGATATAGATCGGATAGCCTGAAATTATTTCTTATTCCTTTCCATGAATAATGTAGTGCGCATTTATTTGTAAATGTTTTTTTTCAAAAGTCTATGAATATTATCGCGGGTTATTTCCGCCTATTTTTATTAAAAACCCTTTCTGTAAAAAGAAAAGAAAATATATGCATTAAAAATTTTATCACAGTAATATTCCATATACATAAAAATAATATTATACTTATAAGAAAAAAGGTACAATAAATTTTTCTTTTTTTATATTCTTTTAGTTACGCCATAGTTTGTTAAGACATTTTTATAATGCAAAATATGTTAGAATATTTTGTACGTATCAATGTAGTTTAACAACTGAGAAAAGTTTCTCTAAAGAACGTTTTTTGTTCAATGAAACTATATATATATATATATTAGTTTCATCGTAAAAAAAAATGTTCTTTACAGAAACTTTTCTCAGTTGTTAAACTACATTGATACGTACAAAATATTCTAACATATTTTGCATTATAAAAATGTCTTAACAAACTATGGCGTAACTAAAAGAATATAAAAAAAGAAAAATTTATTGTGTATATATATATATATATATATATATGTATATATATATATATACACATTTATATTTACTTACAAATTGCGTGACAGCTTCATCACATGATTTTAATTTCGAGTCCAATTCTCTAATCATTTCCACAGAATCAAGAGGCAAGAAGTGTGCGATTAAGTTATCGCTTTCTGGAACCGTTGGTGTTCTCTGTTTTAACAAATCTTCTATGTTGATTATACGCTGTTTTAAATCTTTCAATTTGAGGTTTGACGCCGCCTGCATCCGTAATAATATACTTATGCTCTCTGCAACATAATGAACAATATATCAAGCAAATATAATGATGATATTACTTGTATATTAAGTATAAATAATGTAAACTAATTATTTACCTTGCATTTTTGTATCATGTGAACTCTTGTGAGCTGGTGGATTATACTCTAAAATATATTTAAAAAAATGTATTATATAATTATATAATTAATTGTTATTAAATCAAATTTTTATACCTTTTATTATAATCGGTACATTTGACAACTCTAGCTGCTGGCTTTGTCCCGGTACCAAATTTTCTTTATCTAAAAATATAATTATAAAAATTAGAAATATATAACAAATTTCTAAAATGTATAGTGATTGTAATCAATAATATAATTAATAATACAATTTATATCCCAGGTAGCAAAAGTAGTCATTTTGACGTTATTTTGACGTCAAATTAGGTCAAAATGACGTCAAAAAGACTACTTTTGCTACCTGGGATATTATATATGATAATGACATATACCGTGCTCTGAACGCATTTCATTTTGATGTATATCATATATATTCGTATTTGTATCTTCATTGGAACGTTCATAGCTCAAGGCAAAATTTTCAGGTGCAGCAGGAATAGCAGAATATGATTGTTTCTCTGTAAAAAATATCGAGAAGTTTGATTTAAAAGTCATGGTAAATATTACATAAAATTAATACACAGTAAATACCAATCAGATTTAATAATGTAGGGAGGAAGAAATTTATAATATTGAAATTTTACACAAAACAAATTTCGAAGAGAAAAATAAAAAGTTATAGCAACATTTGTTACAATCAATTTCACTTTTCTTGCTTATCTTATTCTGTTTCAATGTTACCATACAAAACAATAAACTTAAGTTGTTGAAATTTGAGTAATTACAGACACAATGAAAAATTATATAGAAGACATCTCAATACTACCGTATTTTTTTAAGGATCAATTATTTGATTAATTTGGATGATTTTTCCTTCATGAAAATGTTAAAGGGGATTATATTTTTTGGCATCTTCCTAATCTTCAATATATCTTTATAAGTAAGTATCACTTCACCACGATTTTATTAAACTAAAGTCTATCTAATTTAATGAAAAATGTAATTTTATTCCAATTAGTTTGATACAGTTTAGTTCATGAAAAGTCCTTTTTTATCGCTTGTAACTCTCAAACTATCGTTGTTTCAACATTTTTACTGAGCAAAAACTGAATGCAAATGAGTAAAAGAAACTTTCACTATAAAAATAATAAAATAGTATTGTAATATCTTGTATATAATTAATATATATGATAAAATATGTTTATATTCTACATACTCCTCATTTTCTTCTGTTTTTCCTCTTCATGGGACTCATCTTCATCACTGCTGAATCGATGGTATGGTATATGCTGCCTCTTTCCTCGCCCCAATCTTTCTTCATCCGTTGTATTATATGTGGCATCTGCTGCACTTTTTCTTGCCGATTCCAGACATGCTACAATAAGCAGTTTAATATTTAAATTTCTTATACAAACCATTACGATCGTAACAAAAATGCTTCTTAAAAACAAAATTTTAAAAATAACTGAAAATGTTAGTTTTTAATTATATAAATTACATTATAACTTTCATTATTTATTCCACTTCTGACAAATATATATATATATATATATATATATATATATTTGTCAGAAGTGGATTTTTAGTAAAATAAATATATATATGATATAAAAATAACAATATAAATACAGCACAAACAAAAACAACAATTATAATTATAATACTCTGAATTGTATTTTATGTAAAATAGAAAAAAGGTTTTTTAATATTAGAACATATATTTATAAGTCAGTATTATATACATATTATGAATCATATAGATGACATATGAAACATAAATACTTACTACAATATTTTATTATTTCGATTTCGTAGCGATCCCATGTGTCATAATTCGGAGATGTATAATTTGTCATCAATAAAGGAGTATTTGCAGTACGAGGTGGCCACCAGCATTCCTGAGTATTTCCTTCTTGTATAAGCCACAGCGTTGGAATTTCAGAATAAGTACAATCCGATAGGAATTTCACAACCGCGTACTTTTTATTTGTTTTTCTTCTATCAAACTCCATTCTATTCTATAAATCCACTGTATAAAACAAGAATATAGTTTAGTTTTTGGAATATGCCTTAAAGATATAAAGATCAATATTTAAACAGTGTCTTATGAAAAAAACCTGCCGAAAAATTGAAACGAAGCAAAGCATAACCAATGTGACCAAAGTCGCAATATCTATGTCTTTGTTTACATTGCTCCTTTTTTGCTTCGTTCTTTTTAAATACAATTTCTTATTTTAAATTTAATAATGAACTAATGAGCATACACCATATAAATTAATCTGGTCGAAACATATGTATATTATAATAATTTATTTACAATGTTTAGAATCACCAACCATGCCGACCTTGCTATATTCATTAACAGTAATTTCTAAATTAAATTTCTTAACTATGTTAAAATACATGCAATTAATTGTGCATAAAGCTATTTTTTAATATTATGCTCACCTTTCTAATTTTTGTTATTCTTTAATTTTTTTAAAATCCCCATAGATTTTGCCATTTTTACGGTATTTATCTTATAAAAACTAAGATTCAGGCAATACATATATTATTTAATCATTTTTTATATAACTATTCCGACATTAAAAAGGTAAAGAAATCAATGTGCCTCTATTTATCGTCAATCTAATTATTGGCGTGTAAAAGCGGTATCACGACAGAAGAATCAACTTCGTTATATTGTTTTAATTTTAAACATTTTCGTTTTATTCGCGTTGCTGGAACTTTTATAATATCTGAAATAGTACTGCTAGTTATCAAAAATATACATAACTTTTTTTAATCACACGGAACTATAAAAAAAGATTGTGGATGTAAAAGACGTTGTGCACGGATAGATAATACGCGGTTATCTTGCAATATATCTAAAACATAAATAACAGAATTGTCATCAAGTAACGCGCAGTTATCGAATTTCTTTCTTGAAATTTTAAAACTATCAAACTGTAAATAAGAAATTTCATTTTTTTTATAAACAGCAATTGGATATTGCTTTATGTGACATTTATGAATCGGAAGCTGTAGATATACGATTGGACAACTTCAGATATACGATTGGACAATTCCTGCAAAGGTTTTCCACATTTATGTAGTTTCTTTTTTATTTTTTGCATATAGTTTTCGTACTTGAAACAACTGAAATGATCTAAGGAACCAAAGTTTGTACATCATTAGCAACATGAAGAATATTATGGACGTTATACGAAATATATTTCTCATCATAAAATTCTCCATAGTGAGAAACAAACCATAATAATAAGAAATTAGCATAAGCATTGAACTTCACACATAGATACGGATCTATTAAAATCCTTATAGCAACACTAAGGCAAAGAAAGTGATTGTACAACATCGGAGATAATATTAATTTCATAATGACAATTCCAGTATACAGTAAAAATTGACGAAATTCGGTGGCCTTCTATTTATCGACATCGTATAAACCTCTAGGTTTTCTTGCAAACTCAATTGGAATGTAAGGCTTCATTGATATTAAATGACTGGAAATTTTATGGACATTGTCTATTGATAATCGTACATTTTTATTTCCTTTTAACCATATTTGTAATAATCTTTTCATAACACCAAGGCAAACAAGATGCATATAGTCAAGTGGAATTTGAGACACCATGCCAATAGAAAGGTTTTCTAAAATAGAATCACCTGTGTGATGTTCAATGTGTGCACGTTTTTTAAATGTATCATTTGTACGTAAAGCATTATGGGTTTCTGAATAAATTACTCGATTATGTACAAAATCGCCTTTTTGAACACATCTTGAACATGCGAAGTATCCTGTATGGCCTTTAGTACATGTTATAAAAGATCTAGCCGGAGCATCACACAAGATTGCATTGAAAGAAACTATATATTTTTTATTGGAAATAGTTATACCATTTCGATTAAGTAGAAGGAAATCATTAACAAAATCCGTAAGAAATTCATTAGGATTACTTGGTTTACGCATACCGTGATACACGCCAATTATAAATGGTGATGTATAAACATTTATTCCTTCAATGGATGCCATTATGGGCCAAAACTGACTACCGGAACTTTTAGAGATAGGTAAACCATCAATATTGATGTTTAATTTAATTTTATTTTCTGTTATAAATTTGGAATATACTTTTATAGATCGCTCGAGAGTATGGAAAATACCAAAATGTGCATAATGGCCATCGCCCATAACCTTAATTTTTACAGACACGTTTCGTGGTGTGTTAACTAAACTCCTTACGTCACAAGGTAAATTTGTATTACCATGTTTTCTAAGAATTTTAAATAATTTGTTTGCAGTATAATGTGAAATATTATGTTCTATAATTAATGTTTGTAAATGTTGCCACAAAGTATCAGTCTTAATAGAATGACAATCTGTTAATGTATCTGTATCTGTATCTGTATCCGTATCTGTATCTGTATCTGTATCTGTATCTGTATCTATATCTATATCTGTATCTGAATCTGTATCTGTATCTGAGTCTATATCTGTTAATGTAGGAATGTTGCATTGTAATACATTGTCGCTTTCTTCATTATACCGAGCCAGTGATGCCAGAATTGAGACGCGAGCAACATGCAACCGAGGTGGAGGGGATAACACACACAAGCGCAAACAGCGTACGTGTGAGCTCGGCGCTTCGGCTAGCTTCGGATAACAGAAGAGGACAGATGTACTGTTTTCTGTCTCTCTCCTTCCTACCGAGCCGGCAACGATACGGGCGACGGGCGACGAGCGACGGGCGACGGGCGACGAGCGACGGGCGACGGGCGACGAGCGACGGGCGACGGGCGATGTTGCTCGTTTCTCGATTCTTGATGCATGACAGCGTTAAATGTTTTTTTTACAGCCTATTAATTTGTTATATATTAAATGTTTTCTTTCAACCTTCTTCTTTAATATGTTTTAAATTAAATGATTTTTTACGCTTTTGATAATATATATTTATATCAGAGTTATAAGAGAGAGCATTATTAAATGAAGACAATACCCTGCTTTAATTTTTTTTTTTTGGATTTATGTATACTGCATATAAAAGTATTCGAGTAAAATACTCGAAGATTGAACATAATATTAATCATTTCATATTCTACATACCGAGAAAAAAAATAATTTGATAGTAAAAAATGTTATTTGATTCGAGAAAAATATTTATTCGGTGAATTTTAATAACGTTTTTGTTTATTGTTAAATCTTTCAGTTTCTTAAGTATAATATACTTATTTAGTAAATATAATAAATATTAAATATATTTTTCTTATCAAAAACAATATCTAGATTATTAAAAAATATTATTTAAATGAAGAGAAATTATACAAAGATAAAAAATGAATATTGTTAGAACAAATCAAATAATTTTTGTTAATAATATACTGAAAGAATAAAAATATATATATTATGCCAGCACTTTTATATATTTAAATAAAAAAATATGTATTAATTAAAGCAGTATTGTTTTAATGTAATAATGTATTTTCTTATAACTCTGGTATAAATATATAGTATCAAAAGGCTGTAAATATATTTTTAAATTGGAGAAATAATATTTGCAATTGTAAATATATTTACAAAGCATTGGGGTTTAACTCAATAAAATAAATAATAAATTTTGGAAATAGTTACAAATTTCATTTATACAACTCGAGATATATAATTTATATGAGAATTAAACTCCTACTTTTTGTGCTTCAAACAAACAGTTTACAAATATTTATCGTGCTGAATTCAATCAGTTTAATATTCTGAATCTTGTGTTGGGCTTATATCAGATATAATCAGAAATTAAACTGATTGAACACTACTACGCTTTAAATCTTATATTACTAACCAAACCTTGCAGACTTTATATCCATTTGTAAGAATGCGAGAAAATACATCATCTAACGAAGAAATTAGTAAATCGCTCACATATTTAAATGAAATGAATTGATTTTTCATAACAAAAAATCTAATTGTCTAAAATACATATTTGATTAAATATTATATATTATATACTAATATTATATATTAGTATTATGTATTTAGGATGGCTTTACATAATGAATGGTGCTTTTCCACACCACCCATGGGGTATCACCAATGGCGCGTTCGGTTTTTTAAAGTGGACCTTCGCCTGGAGCCCTATTATACCACTGTATGTTATATATTATATTGTATCTTTCATTTACAATTGTGATGTCTTTTATAGACAAGATATTTTTTACACACTTGTATTTTAAAAATGTGATGTCTTTTACAGACAAGATATTTTTTACACACTTGTTTTTTACAAGTGTGATGTCTTTTACAGACAAGATATTTTTTACACACTTGTTTTTTACAAGTGTGATGTCTTTTACAGACAAGATATTTTTTACACACTTGTTTTTTACAAGTGTGATGTCTTTTAAAGACAAGATACTTTTTATTTTATTTTCAACATTATTATTACATATCATTAACCGATGACGGATCAGCAATGTCATCAATGTCAGCAGCATATAATGTAAGACTGTTCATTTTCTTAGGACAAGTAGAATATAATTTTTCCGATGACATGAGAGATAAATGCTTTTCATTAATCTCCATGTCTAGAACAGTTTGTTTTCTCGTTTTTAGTGCTGATTTTAATACACAAATAGCATTTATATACGCGGGCGAAAGTTTATTTCGTTTTTTTGTTTTTATATCAGATAGAAAAGAAAACATTCTTTCTGGGTCAGCATTTGAATTTGGAAGTGATCTTATAGCATTCAAAAGAGACTTCAGGTTGGGATATTTACGTTTTAAAATTTCTTTCCACATCTCATCAAAGTTTAATTTAGAAAAATGTTCTTTTTCTGCTATTGTAAAATCGAGATGTAAAGCATGCCACTCTTTTTTAATGCATTTTCGTCAAAACCACCGAGGGTTTGAGCGATAAAAGAAACATCATTAAATGATGTTTCTCTATCGATGCTACATAATGCTGCGTTTAATTGAAAAACCTTTAATTTATATAAAAATTTATCTTTAATGGGCAGTCTTTTACTAATCTCCTCGGCAGCAGTCACGTAAAATTGCAGACAATTATCTCGAACATTTCCAATTATGTCTGCGTGGCCTTCTTTCATTAAACTCTCGAGATATTCTTCACATTCAAATCCTACATTTATATTATTTAAAGATTTTTGGTTTTCTTTTTCAGAAAATTTAAAATCATCATTACATACATATTTTAGAACCTCTGGTTTCAAAAAGTGTTTACAAACTGTTATTAAAAGCTCTACAGATTTTGGCTGCAATAAATGAATTCTTGTTTCCAGAGCTTGGAAAAATGCATTGAAAGAATTAAAAAAATTCAAAATATGTTTTAAAAATAGCAAATATGCTTTTACATCAAGATTTTGCATTATAGATAATAAATTTTCTCCTGACTTTGATTTTTCACTTACGACCATTTCGGTCAAAAAAAGCTTGGTAGTATCCCACAACTCAAGATGTCTTTCAACACATGAATGGCGAGAGAGCCACCGTGTATCAGACAACTTTAAAATTTTATGATTTGTTTCCTGAAAACATTCTCTAAAATCTTGATAAATAGCAGCACGCTTGGGACTACTGTTAATATAATTCGCCATCTTTTTTAAAAATTCTTCACAATATTCCGGTATTTTTGCACATGCAGCATGTGCAGCCAATGCAGCGGAATGGCATGGACATGAAAATGTTAATAAATGTTTACAAACTTCTTCTAACTTTTTTTTGAACGATAGATGTTTTCCTACCATGACAGACGCATTGTCGCATGATAGGGCAACGATATTTAAAAATGGAATGTTTAATTTCCACATTTCACATTTGAATGCATTAAATAATTTTTCCGCGCTGCTATTTCTCGCATCAATATTAATTAATTTAACTAATTGCGTGCGAATATCTAATGTTTCAGGATCAACATATCGAACAAGAAACGTCATCCATTTTTCATTACTAATATCAGACGTTTCGTCAATAAAAATTGTAAATTTCGTATTTTGAATGCTGTTAACCACACGGGCCGTCTCAACCGGACACAATACATTTGAAATTATACTTTTACATTTTGTTCGACCCATGCTCATACTTTTCAATACGTTAGGATCTTTTCCTACTTCTTCGAAAAAACTAAGAATTTCTTTTGCCGTTTGATGCGAAATATTCTTATCAGCAATTAACGCGGCATATCGAATTTCTGCTGATTTCTTTCGCTCTTCAAATGACCAAAGTGATTCGTCCGTCATGTTGATACTTTCGTCCGTATTCTTTGTTTCTGTTTTATTATTTTTACATATTTCTATGTGTGCTATTGATTCTGCGTGACGATAAATTTGTGATAAACCACCAACCATAGATTTATCACAAAATGAGCAAAAAAACGAATTTTTGTCATGTGACACTTCGCGTAGCCATGGCTTAAATAATTCGATCTCTAGCCATTGTTGTTTAAATTTATGTTTTTCTGTTAATTTTTTATTTAAACTCTTATTGTCAGCATTTAATAATAATGATGTACTTTCTTTCATATTATTTTTGTGGCACGCAGAATCCGCATGTCTTAAAACATGTGTGTTGCACAAAATATTTTTATTACATATAATGCAATGATAAAAACTATCATCAGAAGATACTTTACGTATCCAAGATTTTATTCTATCATCACTAAGCCAAGCTTCTGAAAAGCTTCGCTTAGATTTTTTTCTTAATTCATCACACATTTTTATATGCAGCAAAAGATAGGCAGAAACAAAGAATTACAGAAGAATGAGTAAAATAAAAGATAAACAATAAACAATAGGGACTCACATTCATCAGAATTGATTCAGCTTCTTACAATTAGATATCAAGATTTCACAAGACACGTATCAAAAAATACGTTGACTCGCAAGTACAAGAGTACAAGGCAACAAGATTATCTCACAGAAGCGCCGTGAAACAACAGACAGCATATTAAACAAATGCACGGCGTACGAAACAAATAAAAAAGTGCCGAGTACTTCAGTTCACTGAGGAACATCGCTGCGATAAAACGTATCATGTCTCGTAAGTAGTAAATTAAATTATTATTATTTGTATCTGTTATAAAAGTTTAAGTTTAAGTTTCAGTTTCTTTCTTCTTTTTAATTATACATAACCCAGACAGCACAAGGATGTCCTTAGGACGTCCAAAGGGCATCCAGGACATACATGTAGGATATCCTGAGGATATCCTATTTTAATCCTCGGATCTCCTCTGGATGTCCCGAGGAAGAGTAAATGATAGCCGTACACTAGCCTCTGGAGAATCCAGGGAGATCCTGTGGAACATCTTAAGGATTTCTATAGGATATGTTAGGGATATTTTTCATACGTTAAAAGGAACAAATTCTAAAATTTAAATATAAACTAAGATTGCGTTCTGTTATTTACTACCAATACTAAAAATCTAATACTAAAAATAGTTCACGTTTTTTAATATTTGAGGTTTTCGTGCTGTACATGAATATTTTAGGTTTGGCTTCCGGGTTTGAGTCGTGTAATATTTTCAAAACAATCCAATATCTGAATTCCCTATGTTGGGATTGCATCAGAAATTGAACTGATAAAAAATAATTATATTTTTAATTTCCTGTTAGTTGCTCTTTGCAAGCTTTATATAATTCTCATGACCAAATCTCAAATACGAGTTCGCGCGTCGCATAGCGGTAAACAAACGAACTAGCGGTTGAATACTATTTTTTGTAAAGTTTTTGGAATGTTGCGCATAGTAACATTTCTCATGAAATATTAAATAAATAATAATTTTGAATATATGAAAATGTGCGCATCAAATTCAATTATTAATATTAAACGAAATTAATGTTAACAATTAATTGCACATGTTATATCCTCTGGAAATCCAAAGGACATCCAATATAATAGACAGGGCAGATATCCTACAGACATCCAGGGGTTATCCAATGGACATTTATAGGACATTAATACTTATTACAATACTTAAAATTTCTAAATTATATTAAATAGCCTACATAACCGAAAGTAATCATGTATGCATATTAAATTTTCATAAAATATATTTATAATAATATCTTAAAACATCCTACAAATATCCTGAACCATCCTGGACATATTCAGGATGATCCTGAGGACGTTTTGTGCTGTCTGGGAATAATCTATTTATCGAAGTTTTATTTACATATCTTATATTTTGCAGAAGAAATTAATGAAGAAATGCAATTCGTGCTGCAAAACGAAGGAGGCAGCATGCAGCAGTTGATGCAACAATTGTTGCATCAACAAAAAATGCAAGCTGAAATGCAGCAACAGCTGCAATATTTGATGCAGCAGCAGCAAATGCAGGAGCAGCAGCCACAGCCGCAACAGCAGCCACCGCAAAATAATAAAAATGGTAAATTATTTTTTATTAACTTATCAATTTATATGCATGATTATTGTAATTTATTTATTATTTATCAATGTACATGTTTATTTTTCAGACAAAGAAAAAAAAAGAGGTAGCGGTAAATCGCGAACTCGCTGGTACAACCAGCGAGGGGGCAGAGGATGGGTCGTACGTGGCGGCCGGGCCGGTAGAGACGGCCCTGGAGGTGGCCGGGCTGATAGAGGCGGCCCTGGAGGCGGCCGCGGCCGCGGAAGAGGCAGAGGCAGAGGCCGCAGTGGCCCCACCATTATAAAAAACTTTTATATAAAATATTAAAAAATAATAAAATTTAAAATAATAAAAAATAAATATAAATAATTCTGGGATTAATTATTTTTACCCCACATTTTTATCATTTCCTATCCATATCATATCCTTCTTGCCCTCAGGTACAATATAATATATAACATACAGTGGTATAATAGGGCTCCAGGCGAAGGTCCACTTTAAAAAACCGAACGCGCCATTGGTGATACCCCATGGGTGGTGTGGAAAAGCACCATTCATTATGTAAAGCCATCCTAAATACATAATACTAATATATAATATATAACTAATATTCATTTTTTATCTTTGTATAATTTCTCTTCATTTAAATAATATTTTTTAATAATCTAGATATTGTTTTTGATAAGAAAAATATATTTAATATTTATTATATTTACTAAATAAGTATATTATACTTAAGAAACTGAAAGATTTAACAATAAACAAAAACGTTATTAAAATTCACCGAATAAATATTTTTCTCGAATCAAATAACATTTTTTACTATCAAATTATTTTTTTTCTCGGTATATAGAATATGAAATGATTAATATTATGTTCAATCTTCGAGTATTTTACTCGAATACTTTTATATGCAGTATACATAAATCCAAAAAAAAAAATTAAAGCAGGGTATTGTCTTCATTTAATAATGCTCTCTCTTATAACTCTGATATAAATATATATTATCAAAAGCGTAAAAAATCATTTAATTTAAAACATATTAAAGAAGAAGGTTGAAAGAAAACATTTAATATATAACAAATTAATAGGCTGTAAAAAAAACATTTAACGCTGTCATGCATCAAGAATCGAGAAACGAGCAACATCGCCCGTCGCCCGTCGCTCGTCGCCCGGCGCCCGTATCGTTGCCGGCTCGGTAGGAAGGAGAGAGACAGAAAACAGTACATCTGTCCTCTTCTGTTATCCGAAGCTAGCCGAAGCGCCGAGCTCACACGTACGCTATTTGCGCTTGTGTGTGTTATCCCCTCCACCTCGGTTGCATGTTGCTCGCGTCTCAATTCTGGCATCACTGTACCGAGCTTCTATTGACAATCCATTGCATTCGTTTTCATTTTGGGACATTGTGTAAGTACTAGTACTAAGTGTGTTATTAAATTTTTCTGTATTATCAGAAGTAATGATTTCTTTAACTCTATTAGTCGAAATGTTTCTAATGTATTTTAATTCTAATGTATTTGAATATCTGTTACTATATATTTCACGATTTATCAATTGATTTTTTCGTCTTTTTGATAAATATTGTATACTTTTTGGCATGATGGGAATTTTTAAACGAACACAATTTCTAAAAAAAAAAATTTTTTTATTAAAAATAATCATTAAGAACTTGCAAATTTATAACATTTTTTAAGGCTTATGATTATCACTGCGGACATGTTAAATTATGACATTAAAAAGGAGAATAACATCTGATATTTTAAAGAAACATATAAAGAATTCCTTATAGATTCTTATTTATAATAAATGACAATATAATTGAATCTAAATGCGACCAATGTTTTCAATTAAAATAGACCTTATGGCAATTGATTACAATTTGCAGTTTTATACTAATTGAAAGATCAGAAAAGAAGTCCTTTGAAGACCCTCCTCCTCCATACTTCACTAGTTTATTTTATCAAAAATAAGTATTAGCATGTGAAGAATTTTAGAGGATTTTTCACTTCTAAAGTTATAATTTCATAATAGATTTGCAGTAATAATTCGCAGTAAATCAAGAGTCTTAAGGGGATCCAAAAGTGACGGCCGAACTCCGACGGGTTGGCGCTCTCATCTAAGCGTAACTAAAATTATCGATAATACCGACCGAAATTATCGATAATATCAATAATTTTAGTTCCGCTGTTACCGATATTAATATTTCTGCATGTTTTATGCATATTTGAAAGAGAATTGTGTTCAATATGTTGAAATCGGACAACATCGTGTATTTCTACTGCTCTATTGCCTCGCACGCATATCTATGCGTATAGATAACAGTATAATATAGACGTGTCTGTCTTTATCACATATTTGAACATAATTTCACATTGTTCATACGGGCTATGTGTCTTCCCATATATCTTCCAAGAGGAATAACATTTGGTTAGGTGTTATATATATAATTGTGTATATACCCACTCGGCATGTAATATTTCTGATACATTGCTGCAATATTCCATTTGAAATATTACACCTTTCAACAATATTACAGAAATATTTCACGACCGTTTCTGCAATATTTCTGCAATGTTTCAATGTCCGCAATCATTTCAAATGCAACCTTGCTAAAAGATTTCAGCAATATTTCGGTAATATTACTGAAATATTTCTGAAACATATCCCAAGTAGCGAACTGACGTCATAATGACGGTAAATTTTGGTTACAAAATGATCACTTAAATATCCTAAGTTAGGTCTCATGAGACCCGAAAATGATGTCGATATGTCACATCCACAAGACGTCATTTTCTGATGTTTGTTTGACGGCAAAACTAAAATCAATTACAGTAATAATATATAACAATATACATTAATGTGATATATATTATAGGTAAATTTAAATAATTTAATTTATAAAATTAAAGATTTTATTTATATGGAAGTTAATTTCTGTTTTATATTTTAAGCAGATAATAACGAACGATTTTCACTGATTCGGACAGAAATTGTCCGAATAAGTGAAAATCGGACATTTATCTGTCCGATTTTCTAAAAATCAGTTCAATATCTGAATTTCCCTGTACGGAAATCTCATCAGAAATTAAACTGGTAAAAATAATTATAATATTATTAACCGCATTTTGCAGGCTTTATATACGCTCATGACAAAAATTTGAATACGGGTACAAACAGTGAATAGCGCGCCGCATAGCGGTAAGCAAATGAACTATAACCTTAATACTAGTTACAAAAGGACTTTCTGAAAGATTTCAGAAATATTGCAAATGCAATATTTTAAAAAACATGATACAGGTACATTTCCGAAATATTTCGGATGCAAAGTTACAATTGAAATATTAATGAAATATTTCTGTACCATTTCCGAACATTACAGTATTTCAGCAATATTACATGCCGAGTGGGTATATATGTATATGTATAATATGTACATACACGTATACAGATGTATGTGTATGATATATATACATATATTCTGAATATTATCATGTAACTTTCTACAAGTTGCGATCTATGCAATGCAGCTAATTTTTTTCAATCGATATAATCAATGGATATATAACAACAATGTATTATTTATACAAATATATATTATATTGTCTTTTTTTTGTTCGTATACATAAATGTTTATATATTTGTAATAAAGATTTATAATACATTGTTTGTCTCGATCGCAACAGAATAATATATTTTTACAATATTCTGAATATTGAAAATATAAAATGGGCCCCTCCATCGCCCATTTTCGTGAGAACGCAACCAATATGTTTTTCGTCTCTCCGATTATAATTTGCAATCGAGATTGAGGCATCTTTTTTTTCAATATTCGTACAAATATTACGATACACTTTTTGGATAATGTTATCCCACTAAAAAAAAACCTCATAAAGGTAAAAAAAATATAGTTGGCATCGCGACGCTACTGCGTCGCTTGATCATTGTGGAAAATGCAGTAGTTTATTGCCTTCTATAATTTTAAAAAAGTGTTCTCTCATGCATTTTACATCCTTGGAATATTTCTGTTCACAAGAGTTGCCTCCTAAGGCTATAGTCGTGGCGAAAGCAGCAGCGTAAATCCCACAACATATGCCATCAGGTTGAATTTGAACCTTTTCAAAAATAATGTTAGCTTGATTTATTGTAGGATAACGTAGATGTATATAATTTTTCTCTTTAGCTACCATCTTACCGTATGTACAGCCAGGTAGCCTATCATATACGCGAAGTTTAGTGCCATCAAAGAAAATACATCGCCAGTGATCACTACAATTCCCTCCAATGATTTGTAAGCTTTTATTTACAACCAGCTCACGAATCGATCGCTTCTGGGATCAAATATTTCGGCAATATCTAGAGCGCACATGCAAATCGCATCTGGTATAAAATATTTACAACCAGTTCACGAATAGATCGCTTCTGGGATCAAATATTTCGGCAATATTTAGAGCGCACATGCAAACCGCATCTGGTATGAAATATTTACAACCAGTTCACGAATAGATCGCTTCTGGGATCAAATATTTCGGCAATATTTAGAGCGCACATGCAAATCGCATCTAGTGTGAAATAACAACCAGCTCACGAATTGATCGCCTCTGGCATATATTTTTTAACCAAAGCGAACATACAAAACGCATTTGGTGTCAAATATTCTTAAAACAACCAGCTCACGAACTGACCGCCTCTGGCTAACTAACTACTGTAGCACTAACTACTATTATAAAATACAAATATAATAAATTTTCAATAAAATATCAAAATAAGCAAAGGACTGGGTTCTTATTTTTCAGAGATTTAGTGTTGCGTCCCTGCGGGTCGTCTAAGGCGGTTATTCATGAATCTGCTGTATTCGTCTCCGGGAGAACGTTGCTAAGCGTTGTTGTTAAACAACGGCGGACATCTTGGGAGAGATCGGCCATCTTGAGTCTCGCGACGGATGTCATTCCGGGCGGACATATTTGAGATACGATTACCGTTATTACCCGTTCTGTGTTCCTTGTTCAATTGTGTGTTCTGTGTTATTATTAAAGTTCCTTTTGTTCTTTTAAAAGAGTGTTAATCATTTACGTCGCGGTACGCGAGTGCCGTTTGTGTCGCGCGTGTTCGAGTATTATCGAAGTCGACGCGCGATGTAATTAATCCATTACAATTATTTTCAGATATATAAAATGCGAAATACAGAGATTTTATTTTCTATAATAAGATGACATATACACGTCAAAGATTACAGATAAAGGGAGGCTGGCGAGCGAGACTTCGGAACACTTTGATGTTTGTCATCTCGCTTGCTCCTTCATTCTTTCTTGCTCTCGCTTTTGTCGATTCTATAGCATCGGCGATCTTTCCTTATGTACAAAATATAAACATTTTACAAAATAAAAACTGAAACTTACATTTTGGATGTTATTAAAGGATGAATATAATTATAATGGATTAATGAGATTCTTGCGATAAAAATGATACTAAACACGACATAAATCGTATAATTTTTAATGAAATAAGTAATCATAATTACATATAATAGATAATTGATTAAAAATAATTCAATTTATGTCATGTTTGGTATCATTTTGTTAAAATGTTTATATTTTGTACATAAGGAAAGATCGCCGATGCTACAGAATCGACAAAAGCGAGAGCAAGAAAGAATGAAGGAGCAAGCGAGATGACAAACATCAAAGTGTTCCGAAGTCTCGCTCGCCAGGCTCCCTTTATCTGTAATCTTTGACGTGTATATGTCATCTTATTATAGAAAATAAAATCTCTGTATTTCGCATTTTATATATCTGAAAATAATTGTAATGGATTAATTACATTTTTGCAATTAAAATGACACTAAGTATGACATAGATCGGATTATTTTTAATGAAATAAGTAATCATAATTTTAATTACATAATTGATTAAAAATTACCCGATTTATATCGTGTTTGGTATCATTTTAATCGGTAAAATATCATTAATTCATTGTAATTATTTTCGGATCAATAAGCGCGAAAAACAAAAATTTTACAGTAACGATATATAACGCGAGAGATTATAAATAAAGCTAGCCTCGCGAGCGAAACTTTCATGTTAGCTATCTCGCTTGCTCCTCATTCGTTCTCTCTCTCTCTCTCTTTCTCTGCTTGTTCTTTATTGCATTCTTTTATTCCCATTATTATAATCTTTTATTTGTTCGACTTTTATTCTTTCTATTCTTGTTTTCCTACATGATAATAAATTAATTTATTCATCTTTATTTTATAAAGCATAAATAAGATTTTGTATATTTTATAAATAAAAAAAGTATTATGTATGTGTGCGTGTGCGTGTGTATTTTTATATGTGCATGTGTTGTATTTAACTATAGTGAAATGTAATTATGTATTGTATTAACTATATATAGTGAAATAAAAAAAGAAAATAACTTGTATTGTATATCTCATTTATGCTGTATAAAATAAAAATAAATAAATAAATTTATTTATTTTTATGTAAGGAGACGAGAATAGAAAGAATAAAAGTTGAGCAAATAAAAGAATACAATAATGAACGAGCAGAGAGAGAGAGAGAGAGAGAGAGAGGGGGGAGAGAGGGGGGGGAGACAGAGAGAGAGAGAGAGAGAGAGAGAGAGAAGCGCGAGTGAACGCGTAAATGAATATGCGAGGAGCATGAAGCTAAGCGATACGTAGTACATAGCGAGCGAGCGATTAGAAAGAAACAGAGCGTATGATCGAGAGAAAAAAGATACTGCAATAATGTTAGTGCGTACATGTATATTACTCTCACACACATGAAATAGACGAAGATAGTACGATTATGTCTGTCTTTGTCATGTACGATTGCAGCTCTGTCTATCGCGACATCACGCAACTAATCTACTGCTCTGTTTTACTCTTGAGCCTCGATTTCGCACACACACATATGCACGAAATTTTTGCAGACAGTAATCTTTTTTACTAGGCTTCTAAACACGTTTCTAAACGTTCACCTATATTCCTTCAGGCATTTCCGAGCGGAGAGGTATCTTATTTTGCACGTACACATTGCACAACTTTTATATTACATAAGTATTGTTTCGACCTGACGTCAGAAGCCGATAAAAAAACTGTAATTTTTTAGTTTCTTTCCGTTTTTAACATAAACTCGTGAAGTCTCATCTTTGTTTCGATGTGTACTTAAATCGTGGAAAAGGATTTATTATTCTATTCAACTAAAAAAGATATTTCGGTGTGCAAAATAATAATCGCTTTGGTCGGTAAAACAGACGAGCTTTGGATCCCCTTAAAATAATGTACCATTTCACTGAAAATAAATATAAAAATATTTTCATTATTTTTACTTACGAAAAAGAAGCAGCACAATTGCGTAGAGAAATATTAAATTTAAAGGATCGAATCAGGACCACGACGCTACGAAGTGATGATACTGCTTCAACTTCAAATAGATTACTAACGATTTTTCTTGTATTTCTTGTATTTCAATAAATTATAACTTCTGTAAATACAGAAAACAAGTATAAAAGAAAATGATTATGTCCAAGTTGAAAAAGTACTGCAAGAGGCAAAAACACTATTACGGAAAAGAGGGTAATACATTTTATAAGTGTATTAAAATATGTTTTAACAACTTTTGCAAAATAAATTTTGTATGTTATTTAAAAATCTTTTTTTATCTTAACTTTTATTTTAACATTCCATAATACAAAAAATTTCATCTTACGTTTGAAGAGCATATTTGGGAATATATATATTTTTTTTAGAAATATATATATATATATTTAAACTATTGTATTGTTTTAATTAGTTATATGAGTTTTCTTGATCACGGTGCTTACTATCATTGGGATATTTTTCTAGATCTACTGCGGATCTAAAAGCATCCTCCAATCACTAACCTGAGCCAAATAACAGTATAATATAACAATTTTATAACAATTATATATTGTATATAATAAAGTTATGTAACATTGCTATAACATTTACATCATATGATCATGTTACATTAATGTTACTAAGTAATAACTAGTGCATAACAGAATAATATAATAATTATAAAATACAGTTATATTGCGTATATGAAGAAAAATTATATCATCTACACATAACTACGATATAACATCCGTTATATTGCGTGTTATTTCCATGTTATATAATATTTATATTCTGTGTTTGCTGGGTATATATATATTTTTTAGAAATATATAAATATATTTAAACTATTGTATTGTTTTAATTAGTTATATGAGTTTTCTTGATGTAAAATATGAAATATTTCATTAGATGTTCCTTTTCGATAACTCAATAATTATTTTTTTTTATAAAACTTACTCTTTCGAGGTTATTTAAGTCTAACTTGTAAAATGGAACATCGCATATAAGCCCAAAAATTATAAACTATATTGAGCAAATAATCAATGCAATAAATTGCTTCAAACACAAAGATTATAAATATTATACTTACATCCAATGTTGAATACTTCCAGACAAAACATATGAAGAGAATATTGCTTGTAACGTTTTGCTGCCTCCACTAAGTGCGTAACAGATGATCTGAAATATAAAACTTTGTTAAATTGCAAGAGAAAGTAATGCGATAGAAAAATGCAGAAGTTATATATATACTATATATGTAGTCAAAATTTTAAATATCAATGTTTTGCGACTAAAATATTTTAGAATGTCTTTAGAATATGCATGCTGTGTGTGTGGGACATATATAAATTTTAATAAAAATTGTATTAAAATCTTAATGGAGAAACAATAAAATAATAATTAGCCCTACATTTTGCAACTACAACAAAATACGTAATGGAAGCTAACCTTTTTTAACAAACCAAGTTCATAATAGACATAATATTAGTAAAAATCAACATGGTGATTTGTGCGAGAGAAAAGTGGACGTGGGCGAGCGAAGCCCTGCGAGAATTTGAACACCGCAAGCGACGGTGTAAACGGCGCGAATCCGCGAGCGACGGAATAAACGGCGCGTTTTACTTGCAAGAGATTAATCGCGAGCGACGGAAATCTCTTTTATTACTATCGAAAACTTCGCGTTTCGTAAGCGAGAGTACGAACTGGAAAAGCGAGCTACTTTTCTATCACGAGAGTTTAGACGATATAATAACACACTGTCACGGATGTAATTCACGATCGAGTGCGCCCGGCGGTTCCCCGAGAGAGCTTATATACAGCCGTTCTTTTGCTGCTTCCAGAATGTTTGATGTGTTTGTCTCTAACGATCGCGCCGGTTGTCGTTTGCGATGATTCGGAAAATTAGAACTTGTTATTCGCATTTGTTATTAATTTCGGCTCTCTCGGGTGACCGCTGCGTGGCCCGCTTTGAACGGCACGAGCAATGCCATAGGCCTGACGCGATTTGCTGAGCGCCGCCGTTTGCGCGTGATTTGATTCGCGGCAGGCCGTGCGCCGCGCGAAATGGCCGCTAACGCGCCAATTTTCGAGCGCTCCAGTTGGAGACGCTTAATCTCAAACATCCCGCCCGCCTCGCCGAAACTCCGGCGACATAGCACGCCGCTGGTTAGCGCCCCGTGGGCCCCCGCATGGCGCGGCCCTGCGACTAGCCGTGAATGACCGGCGCCGCGAGTTACGCACGATGCTCGCGTATGATCCACGGCACGTGGTCGATCGGTGACACGTGTGGTCGATACGCGAGAACTG
The DNA here is from genome assembly GCA_009859135.1 of Formica selysi. Classification (NCBI taxonomy): domain Eukaryota; kingdom Metazoa; phylum Arthropoda; class Insecta; order Hymenoptera; family Formicidae; genus Formica; species Formica selysi. Next base: position 27,748 of record WHNR01000104.1, on the reverse strand, counting down.
TGCGGTGCGTGTCGGAGTGCTACGGTGCATCGGAGTGTCCGCCGAGACGAGACGGGAGCGAGGCGGACATGTCGTGGCGTGAGACCGTGATCGGTGAGTATGTGGTGATTGTTCGCATAGGTAGCGCTAATTACATATGATTAGATACGGCGCGAGGCTCACCTAGCCTCACCTGCGCTGCGTGACGCCGAATTCCACGCACGGCTTGTGGATGCGGGAAGCGAGACGCGGGAGCGCGAGCTGGAATTTCACAGCTGATCGACGCTGCGAGAGGCTCCGACGAATACCAGGTAAATTTTAGATCATAGCGCAAATAGTTGTTGGATTTTTAAACAATGTCTTTATAATTAACATTTAATAATATCGCAGTAGAGAGATAGAGGAAAGAAGCCAATTAAAGTCAAAATTTAATTAATTAAGCAAATTAGATACGAAAGAAAAGTGATAGCATATAAATATTATTTTTTTTCTTCAGCCCGGCGGAGGACTCGCTATGCGCGGTGCGCGGGCTCGTTCTCCTGCTCGTCGGAACGGCTCTCCGGCAGGAGGACGATCTTCGCGATCGGGCGCGTCAATTGGGATGACGCGGTACGGAGGGTGACCACACGGATCCGCCCGTCGGTTCCCGGGTGTACGCTCGCGATCCGGGCGAGTGGCCATCGTGTCGGCGGCGCGTTGTCGCTCCGAATGAGGCAGAGTCGCCCGACGCGCACTTCCTCGTTGGTGGCCCACCATTTCGGCCGTTGGATCAGCGTGTGGAGGTACTCCTGCGACCACCTGTCCCAAAAGTGGTCGCGCATCCTCTGCAGCAGGTGCCATCGGGAGAGGCGGCCGATCGGCACGTCCAGGGAGCTGGCCTCTGGGATTGCGTTCAGTGCTGCTCCCACGAGGAAGTGCCCCGGAGTCAGTGCTGCCAAGTCGTCCGGATCGTCTGACATCGCCTGCAGCGGCCTGGAGTTAAGACAGGCCTCTATTTGCGCGAGGAGAGTGCTCCTCTCCTCATAGGTGAGGGTCGATTCTTCAAGCACTCTCCTGAGGTGATGCTTGAAGGACTTCACCGCCGCCTCCCAAAGTCCGCCGAAGTGGGGCGCTGCCGGTGGATTGAAGCACCACCTGATCCCCTCGTTGGCCATCTGGTCGGCGATCTTCCGCTGCTCCGGGCTGCTGGCGGTGAAGAACGCTCTAAGCTGTGCGTCGGCCCCGACGAAGTTCGTGCCGCAGTCACTGTGCAGGCTGCGACAGAGCCCGCGCCTAGCTGTGAATCGCCGCAGGGCGGCCAAGAATGCGTCCGCCGAGTAGTCGGACACGACCTCCAAATGTACGGCCTTCGTGCTGAGACACACGAAGACCGCGATGAAGGCCTTGTATGCGCGATGTCCGCGCCCCTTGTGCGCAGCTGAATGGGACCGGCGTAGTCGACGCCGGTGCTCAGGAACGGCCTCGCCGGCGTGACTCGGAGGCGCGGTAGATCTCCCATGATCTGCTGCTGCGAGGCCGCCCGCCATCGGACACAGGTGACGCACCGTCGAATCACCTCCTTGACGAGCTGTCGTCCTCGGGGTATCCAATACTGCTGCCGGATGGACCCGAGGGTAAGCTGCACGCCGCCGTGCAGTGTTCGCCGGTGGCAGGCCTCGATGATGAGCTGTGTGAGGTGCGACGAGCTTGGCAGGATCACCGGATGTCGCTCGTCGTAGGCCAAGAGGGCGTGCTTGATGCGCCCGCCCACCCTGAGGATGCCTTGCGAATCTACAAACGGGGTAAGTTTTATGAGTTGTATGTTCTTCGATGGCGGGGCTCCCCGCGCGAGAGCTGCTAATTCCGCGCTATATTTTTCAGCCTGTACTGCCCGGATCCATGTCAGGCGAGCGTCGTCCCACTCCGCTGCTGTGAGGGTGCCCGTGGTTAGGGGCGGCTTCGTGGCGGGGGGCGCCCGCAAAGCCGATGCTCGGCGTCTCCATCTCATGCACCAGGCGGTCACCCGCAGCAGCCGGTTCAGCGAGGAGAAGCGAGTCAGCTCCTCTGGCTCGGTCGCCTCCGCCGCTGGCGCGGTGGCAGCGAGCGCTTGCACGCGCTCCTCCGTCAGCTGCTCAGTGAGTTCCTCGTCGCGGGGGTCTGGCCACGATGTCTGGTCCTCCTTCAGCCAGGGTGGTCCCTTCCACCAGAGCGGGTGGGTGACCAGCTCAGTCGGGGAGATGCCTCGCGATGCGCAGTCGGCGGGGTTCTCCGTCCCCGGGAGGTGGTGCCATTGGGCCCCAGGCAGTGCCGTCTGGATATCGGCGACCCGGTTGGCGACGTACGTCTTCCAGCGAGACGGGTGGCCGCGGATCCAGTCCAGAGCGACGGTTGAGTCGGACCACAGGTGGATGTGCGCGTCCTCGGCTTCGAGAACCCGCCGCACGTGCGCCATCAGCCGCGTGAACAGAGCGGCTGCGCAGAGCTCCAGGCGAGGTAGAATCACGGTCTTCAGCGGCGCCACCTTGGTTTTTGCTGAAACTAATGTAATGTAAATGTCTTTGTTGCAGGTCTCTGTGCGTGCGTAGACGACGGCAGCGTAGGCCCGCTCTGACGCGTCGGCGAAGCCGTGCAGCTCCACTCGCGCGCCAGCTGCGCTGAGACGGATGAACCGCGGGACGCGGATCTCCTCCAGACTTGGCAGGTCGTCGGTGTATCTTCTCCACAGCAGTGCGTCGACGTCGCCCAGCGGTGCATCCCAAGCCAGTCCTTGCAACCAGGTGGACTGGAACCGTATCTTCGCCCAGATCACGGTCGGTGCCAGCCAGCCCAGCGGGTCAAAGAGACGGGCCGTCAGCGAGAGGACGGACCGCTTTGTGAACGCTGGCACCGCGATGGACCTGGTGGAGAAGGAGAAGCAGTCGATGCTTGGGTGCCACTGGAGGCCGAGAGTCGCGTGACTCTCCTGTGGAGTCCAGGACAGTCGGTCACGCTGAGTCCGGTGCTCCGCTGGGATGTGATCCAGCAGGCGGGCGTCGTTCGCCGACCACTTCCTCAGCGGGAACCCGCCCGCCGTGCACAGCTCCGTCAGCTGTCGCTGGAGGTCTATGGCTTCCTCGATGGTGGGTGCGCCCGTGAGGATGTCGTCCACGTAGACGTCTCGGCGCAGAACCGCTGACCCATGGAGGAAGAGAGCCTCTTCGTCGATGGCGAGTTGTCGGAGGGAGCGGATGGCCAAGAACGGGGCGCATGCCAGGCCGTAAGTGACTGTATTCAGCTCGTATTCCTTCGGAGTCGTGTTGTCGTCGTGACGCCAGAGAATCTTTTGCAGGTGGCGGTCTTCAGGAGCGACGAGTATCTGGCGATACATCTTCTCGATGTCGCTCGCCAGTACGAAGCGGTGCACGCGCCATCGCAGCAGCACGTCGTCCAAGGCGGGCAGGAGGTTCGGCCCCACCTTGAGGTGCCGGTTGAGGCACGCGCCAGATGCCACGGTCGACGAGCCGTTGAATACGACCCGGATCTTGGCTGAGGAGCTTGCCTTGCGCATCACGCCGTGGTGAGGCAAGAAGCACTCGGAGGGCATTGCTGTGCCCTGCCGAGCGCGGGACATGTGCCCCAGGTCCTCGTACTCCTGCATGAAGGCAGAGTACAGGCGTCGCAGCTGTTCGTCCCGGGTGAACCTCCGCTCCATTTGCCCGAGCAGGCGGGCGGCAGCGAACCTCGTCCCCGTGAGGTCCGGCAGCGGCGGAGTGATCGGAAGACGGACCACGAAGCGGCCGCTTGCGTCTCGCGAGTGCGTCTGGGCGAAGTGTTCTTCGGCTTCCTTCTCGGCGGCGGTGAGTGGCGCTGCGGTGGCGTCCGCTTCCTCCTGCTGCCAGAACTGCTGCACCAGGGAGTGGAGGTCGTCGTCTCCGATGCAGTGGTAGGTGCGGGCGGTCCGTGCGGCGGTCGCGACGCCGACGGCGCCCGATAGGATCCATCCTAACGTCGTCTTTTGTGCCACAGGTTGCCGGTGTCCTCCGCGGCGGAGACCTGACTGGAGGATGTCCGCGCAGACGTCGGCGCCGAGGAGAAGCTCCACAGGGTCGGCGGCGAAGAAGTCCGGGTCGGCCAGCTCCAGTTTGTCGAGGTGTCGCCAGGAGTGCCGGTCCGCACGGAGGCCGCCGCTGGTCGTCGTCAGTCGGTCCAGGATGAAGGCCGAGACTCGCAAGGGCGGGCCGTCCCGCAGCGGCGAGAGTGCGAGCTCAACCTGGCCCCGAGCGCCCGTTGATCGCCCGCCGACGATGGCGATGGAGGTAGGTGCGCGTGCCAGCTGCAGACGCTGCGCGAGCGATTCTGCCACGAGCGAAATCTCGGAGCCCTGGTCCACCAAGGCGCGTACGGCGTGCAGGACTCCGAACTGGTCGGCCACCCGAACGCGCGCGGTCGCGAGAAGCACCGCCGGTGCGGCTCTCGTGCTTCGGTTTGCTGAGAGCGACGATCTTGCGACCTCGGAAGTGTTGCCCGCGTGGTGGAGGAGCGAATGATGGCGTTCGCCGCACGACGAGCAGGTCTTCTTTGACGAGCACTCGCTAGCCTTGTGCTTCCCGAGGCAGTTGAAGCACAGCTGGTTGGCTTCGATGTGCTTTCTTCTCTCAGATGCCGTCTTTGCTCTGAACGCGTCACAGAACATGATATAGTGCTCTTCGTGGCACATGGTACACCGCCCGCGCTTGCTCTCCGGCTTCCGGGCGTGAAGAACGCGCGGCGGACGCCCGGAGCTCGCGACCGGCTTTGCGGGACTCGACTCCGTTTTACTCGGCGGCAACGACTCGAGCGTGTGCAGCCGTCGGTCTAAAAACTGGATCAGCTCCGCGTACGACGGCGGTTCCGTCGTGTCGCTGATCGTGGTGTCCCATTCGCGGCGCGACCGGGAGTCTAGGAGATCTACGACGAGGTGCACGAACAAATCTTCCCCGCGCGCGATCGGTCGTCCGATGCTCTCGAGTGAGCCGACGGTACTGAGCACTCCGTGGTAAAGTTTTCGTAGGTCCGCACTTGACTCACCCCTCAGCCGTTGGATTGCCGTGAATCTCGCCAAGTATGACCGCACGAGCAGGCGCTTGTTCTCGTAATAGTCCGTTAACGACTTCCACGCGCGCTCAAAGTTCTCGTCGGTCGTCGGAAGGCTGCGAATTAACAGCTCTGCCTCTCCTTTCAGGCACGCCTTGAGGTAATGCAGCTTCTCGACCGGGGCAGCGGAGGTGTCCTTCCCGATGAGCGAGTGGAAGAGGTCGCGGAATGACGGCCAGTCCTCGTAGAGCCCCGAAAACTGCGGGAGTTGGATCCTCGGCAGCGTGGTTCGCGCCGGATGCGACGGCGCCGATTGGAAGGCTGTGGTCTCGGTCATCTCCGCGGCTCTGAGGCGTCGAAGCGTGTCCAGGAACATGCCCTTCTGCGTCAGGTACGCCTCCTCAGCTAACGTTGGCATGTCCGTTTTCACGTATGTGCTTTCCGACAGGGCTTCCCAGTGTTCGAGCAGCTTGTCGTGCTGGAACTCGAACTTCGCCCAATTGGCCTCGAGGGCTTGAAGTCGCGCTTCCGCCAGCCCGATCGTTATGTTGGCGGTTCCCGACTTCCGCAAGTTCTCATATGCGCGGGAAATGCGCCCGTACAGGTCCGACTGCGAACGGACCGTTGGTTCTTTGTCCTTATTCATCTTGTCTTTTCAGATGAGTGACGTCCGGAAGAGCACAGACGGATTCACTGCAGTCGCTGCACTCACTCCACGCACAGGCACCGGATAGCAAGATCCGGCTCGAAGGACCAGCAAATGTGCGAGAGAAAAGTGGACGTGGGCGAGCGAAGCCCTGCGAGAATTTGAACACCGCAAGCGACGGTGTAAACGGCGCGAATCCGCGAGCGACGGAATAAACGGCGCGTTTTACTTGCGAGAGATTAATCGCGAGCGACGGAAATCTCTTTTATTACTATCGAAAACTTCGCGTTTCGTAAGCGAGAGTACGAACTGGAAAAGCGAGCTACTTTTCTATCACGAGAGTTTAGACGATATAATAACACACTGTCACGGATGTAATTCACGATCGAGTGCGCCCGGCGGTTCCCCGAGAGAGCTTATATACAGCCGTTCTTTTGCTGCTTCCAGAATGTTCGATGTGTTTGTCTCTAACGATCGCGCCGGTTGTTGTTTGCGATGATTCGGAAAATTAAAACTTGTTATTCGCATTTGTTATTAATTTCGGCTCTCTCGGGTGACCGCTGCGTGGCCCGCTTTGAACGGCACGAGCAATGCCATAGGCCTGACGCGATTTGCTGAGCGCCGCCGTTTGCGCGTGATTTGATTCGCGGCGGGCCGTGCGCCGCGCGAGATGGCCGCTAACGCGCCAATTTTCGAGCGCTCCAGTTGGAGACGCTTAATCTCAAACATGATTATTAAAAACGATTAAAGAATTCAAATGATGCGTCTCAGAATGTCATATGAAATGACACGCCTTAGGATTAATTATATTTTTATGATTTTGTTTGGCATTCTGTTACCATAACCTTACTACTTTTCGAGATACTGAATTTACAAGAAATCAACAAATGCATGGAAAATATTATGAAAAATAATGCGCGCTAATTAATTTATTATTTTATACAGCGTTTATTAATGAATGTATTAAGATTAATATATAAGGATTACCTTTTTATTACATGTGTGCAGCACGATGATACTTGATGAGATACATGACGTAATATTGCGTTCGGAAAACGAATATAGTGAGCGCTCACGGTGCTTACTATCATTGGGATATTCTTCTAGATCTACTGCGGATCTAAAAGCATCCTCCAATCACTAACCTGAGCCAAATAACAGTATAATATAACAGTTTTATAACAATTATATATTGTATATAATAAGTTATGTAACATTGCTATAACATTTACATCATATGATCATGTTACATTAATGTTACTAAGTAATAACTAGTGCATAACAGAATAATATAATAATTATAAAATACAGTTATATTGCGTATATGAAGAAAAATTATATCATCTACACATAACTACGATATAACATCCGTTATATTGAGTGTTATTTCCATGTTATATAATATTTATATTCTGTGTTTGCTGGGTTAAATGTAATATATATATGTATATATACAGGGTGTCCCATAATTCGCGGGTCACCCGCCATGTGCAGGTAGAGCACATGAAACCGAGAAGAAAAGTCCTTTACCATTTTGCGATTTTCGTAATAATTATTAAGAAATTAATTTAAAAAGATGGGCCAATCCATGCCTTACACAAGCGCGCGGCGAGAAGAGACTTCCTACTCAGGCGTTGCTCGATGCGCGGCGAAGCGGTGGGAGGGGCGCTGTGTACGGCTACGTACGAGCGAACGCTGAAACCACGCATCTCGAACTATTCTCTCTCTCTCTCTCTCTCTCTTTCTTTTTCTTTCTCGCGCGCGTGGCATAGGAAGCAGAGTTGGGCAAAAATGTAATCTAATTAACAATCACAAATTTCAATTACAATGTAATTCTTAATGCAATTAATAATTACATTTTATAATCGTTTTATAATTATTCCAACAATTACATTGTTAATTATTGCAAACAATGTAATTGTTTGCAATAATTAACGATTATAAAATGTAATTATTAATTGCATTAAGAATTACATTGTAATTGAAATTTGTAATTGTTAATTAGATTACATTTTTGCCCAACTCTGCTTCCTATGCCGCGCGCGCGAGAAAGAGAAAGAAAGAGAGAGAGAAAGAGAGAGAGAGAGAGAGAGAGAGAGAGAGAGAGAATAGTTCGAGATGCGTGGCTTCAGCGTTCGCTCGTACGTAGCCGTACACAGCGCCCCTCCCACCGCTTCGCCGCGCATCGAGCAACGCCTGAGTAGGAAGTCTCTTCTCGCCGCACGCTTGTGTAAGGCATGGATTGGCCCATCTTTTTAAATTAATTTCTTAATAATTATTACGAAAATCGCAAAATGGTAAAGGACTTTTCTTTTCGGTTTCATGTGCTCTACCTGCACATGGCGGGTGATCCGCGAATTATGGGACACCCTGTATATATATATATATATATATATATATATATATATATATATATGTATATAGGTAAATTTAATTAATTTATAAAATTAAAGATTTTATTTATATGGAAGTTAATTTCTATTTTATATCTTAAGTAAATAATAACAAACAATTATTTTCACTTATTTGGACAAAAATCGTCCAAATAAATGAAGATCGGACATTTATATCTGTCCGATTTTCCAAAAATCAATCCAATATCTGAATTCTCCTGTATGGGAATCGTATCAGAAATTAAACTAATAGAAATAATTACAATGTTTTATTAGCCGCATTTCTTTATATACGCTTGACAGAAACTTGAATACGGGTATAGATAGTAAATAACGTGCCACATAGCGGTAAGTGCATGAACTATAATCCCAATTTATAAGGAGAAAAAAATAACTTGCGTGTTACTAAAGTTACATCGCAAATATATTATAATAAATGAATATCTGTAATAATATATTCTATATGTATTAGTAATATAACATTTGTTATATTGCTAAACGATTACAGTTGTTATATTTATGTTATGTATCACGAGTTATGTGTGTTTATATTACCTTTTTAAAGAACTATTATGAGTTATATACGTAACGAAGAAATATAATTATGTTCTTCTAAAGTGCTTTCAAGGTTATATAACACTTACATCTCGTCTATATAATCGTGAAACATAACATTGTTCTTTTTATGTGCTCCCTAGGTTATGTAACAGTTACATATTGGTTTGCTGGGACGCTACATGCGAGCGAGAGAGAACGCAAGGGGCACGTAACAGAGTATGTCATTTTCTACGTGTATCTTTACCCCCACTCCTTAAATAAAGGCAAACGCTCGGTCTAGATATACTATGTCTATGATTTTAACTGTACTACATAAAAATTCATGAAAATCAAAATTTTGCTTTATATGACACAAGAAAAAGGGCTCCTGCAGCCCTGTGTTCCGATTCCCCACCCGGGTGCACTCGATATTATAGTATACGTGACATATACTATAATATCGGGTGCACTCGGGTGGGGAATCGGAACACAGCTCTGACTAGAGTCCCAAATAATCAAAGACGCGACATCGGGCTTCCGCACAATAAAAGGAATAAGGAACAGGGAATAGAGAACAGAGAACAACCCACAGACTTCTATATAATACTAGATTGCTAACGCGGCTATATTTCATGTAAGAACATGTGAAGCATAGACATAGTATATCTAGACCGAGCGTTTGCCTTTATTTAAGGAGTGGGGGTAAAGATACACGTAGAAAAGGACATACTCTGTTTCGTGCCCCTTGCGTTCTTTCTCGCTCGCACAGAGCATAGCGGTCTCTTTCATCATGCTACGTGCGAGCGGGAGAGAACGCAAGGGGCACGAAACAGAGTATGTCCTTTTCTACGTGCACCTCGGCTCCCACTCCTTAACACTCGGTCTAGATATACTACGTCTATGATGTGAAGCATGGGCAGCCATTTACAATTGGGCAGAATATTATCGATATGAATTCGATATTCGATCGATTCATGTCATTCAAACGTCATTCATTCATTTTTTAAACGTATACATTTAAAACATTTTAAAAGATAAAAATAAACTAAAAATATTAAGTGTATATATAGTGCATATATAAGACTAAAAATGCCAATGACTTGCAGCATACTTGGCTGTTCAAGTAAATATTCTAAAGGAAGAAATATCAATTTTTTTCAGTAAGTACATACAACCTGTTTCTCTTATTTTCTAAGAACTAACTATATTTATGTGTTTAAATATGCATTAAATATTTAAATCAAAACTTTCATATGAAATATTGCAGCTTTCCCTTTAAAGATAAAAATCGATTGACAGCTTGGTTGAATGCAATAACCAGACAAAATTGGGCTCCCAGTAAATATGTTACAATTTGTAATAAAAATTTTACTACAAATGATTATTTTCATGGTCCAGAAACTCAGAAGACATATTTAAAACCAACAGCAATACCTTCTATTAGGTGTACAAATAAGTTTCCGCCGTTTTTTTTATCAAAAATTGGGCATTTATTGTGAAAAAACGGAACTTAATGTTTTATTTGAAGTATTGTCCATCGCTTGCCACTACTTTTCCCATCTTTCTGGCAGCATACGGATACCGCGTCGGAAGAATGCTTCATCTTTTGAGGCTATCCACCAATCGACTCAATTTTTGGTATCTTCATATGATGTGAAGTGTTGCTCAGACAGGCCATGCGCCAACGACCTAAACATGTGGAAATCAGAAGGAGCAATGTCTGGTAAATACGGCGGGTGGGGTAAAACTTCCCAATTGAGTGTTTCCAAATAGGTTTTGACCGGCGCCGCAACATGTGGACGAGCATTATCATGCAGGAGAATAACTTTGTCGTGTCTGGAGTAGTGGGCGCGCTTTTCCTTGAGTGCTCGACTCAATATCATCAATTGTGTTCGGTAGACAGCCCCAGTAATGGTTTCGTTCGGTTTGAGCAACTCATAATACACGACACCAAGCTGATCCCACCAAATGCATAACAAGAGTTTTTTTCCATGAATATTTGGCTTAGCTGTAGATGTTGAAGCATGGCCAGGTGGTCCCCATGATTTCTTCCTTTTTGGATTATCATAGTGGATCCATTTTTCATTACCAGTGACTATACGGTGCAGAAAACCCTTTCGTTTATGCCTGGCAAGCAGCATTTCACATGTGAACAATCGGCGTTCAACGTTTCTCGGCGTCAGTTCATATGGAACCCAATTTCCTTGTTTTTGAATCAATCCCAATGATTTCAACCGATGTGAAATTGCTTGTTGAGTCACTCCCAATGTAAGTGCAAGTTCTTCTTGCGTTTGGCACGAATCTTGATCCAATAATGCTTCCAATTCCGCGTCTTCATACACTTTCGGCCTTCCGCTACGTTCTTTGTCTTCGATGTCAAATTCACCGTTCTTAAACTTTTGAAACCACTCACGACAACTTCTCTCACTTAAGGCAGCCTCACCATATGCTTCTACAAGCAATCGATACGCCTCAGCTGCAGATTTCTTCAAATTGAAGAAGTAAATCAAAAGTTCCCGCAAATGACGCTTATTCGGCTCAAAACTCGACATTTTCGCACACAAAAGAATATATTATACTGATAAAAAATCACTAATATTTTAAGGTTATGTTATTGACTGATGTCCAACCTTACGATAAGGACGTTTTACATCTGACAATTTTAACCATAACTTACTGGTGGCGCCAACTTTTGTCAAACGGCGGAAACTTATTTGTACACCTAATATATTTCCTTCGTCAATAAAAATTAACAAAATAAATCAATGCAAAATCAGAAAAATAGATAATGAAAATAAGGAAAATGAGGTAGATAATATAGGTAAAAGTGACGTTTAGGGGATGCAGCCCCGATGACCTTGACCTTGACATATGTTGTCAAGGTCACCCTCCTGAATGACCTTCAGAAGGTTTTAGCCGTCGCTCGTTTTTTATTAAAAGTTATTAACTAAAATATTATTTATTGAATGTCTGAAATAAATAAATACATGAATGGACAGAGGAATTGTAAAGGTAGAGAAAAATTAAATTAGAAATAGGTTTGGGTTAGGTTATTTCTTCCGGAAGTAGAGCCCCCCCGTATGGGGGGCGGAACTCACTGTTTTATGCATACACTTTTTAATGCAAAGTGAGGTTCCATATGGATTTACAACTTTCCACGCGAAGCGAGGTTCAACGCAAACCAATGTGTCTAGTTCTTTGATAGTGGAGCCCCCCCATAGGGGGGGGGGCGGAACATACTGCCTCCACGCATATACTTTTTAATGAGAAGTGAAATTTCACATGGGTTTACAACTTTTCACGCAAAGCGAGATTCAACTCATGTACAACCCATGTAGAATCTCACTTTGCTTTAAAAAGTGTATGCATGGACACAGTAGGTTCCTCCTCCCCCTACGGGGGGGCTCCACTATCAAAGAACTTGTGGGAGCGATATAATTAAATAACTAGACTTCGGTAATATAATATAAAATATTTAATATTCAAGAACGATGTTTACAGGATGATGGCCAATAAACGAATGAATAAATATTTCACAATTTGTTGTATGTTTTTAATGTTGTTATATAAAATGTTTAATCAATAAATAAGATGTGTGAAAATAGTTACAAATGTATTTTATGAAGTTGGTAACAAAATGATCTTGAATTTAGTCGCAGGAACGCCACAGTACTCCCCTCCCAGCGACGTTCTACGTTGCGAATTTAACTTTCTTCTTTGGGCCAGATTACGTTTTGAGGTGTTTTCCGAGTGTAGTTGATTGAAGTGAATTAGAAGAAGAAGGAGACGTCATGACAATGAAATCATTGCTGGTTTCTTTCGGTAGGAAGGCTGGTTTAAGACGTTCTGTGGTGATATTAACAATTTTTCCTGAAACATCGATTGCAAATAAATTATCATTAATTCTATTAACAACGCGAAAAGGACCAGAATAAGGAGGTTGAAGAGATTTTCTAACTGCATCTTCACGAAGCCAAACGTGAGTACAATCATATAAATTTTTTATGAAAAAAAGGTTTTTTTTGTGGTGATGTGCAATAGGTCTTGATTTGATCTCTCTCATATGTATCCTATGTTTTTCAATGAAAATTTCAGGATCAGATGGAAGATCCTCTTCAATGAAAAACTCTCCAGGAATTCTTAATGCAGATCCATAAAGCATTTCCGCAGGAGATGCATTCAAATCTTCTTTAAAGCAAGTACGAAGTCCAAGTAAAACAGTTGGCAAAATCTCAATCCAATTTTCATTTGCGTGACACATAATAGCACTCTTCAATGTACGGTGCCATCGTTCCAGGATGCCATTGGAAGCCGGATGATAAGCTGAGGTTCTAATTCGCTCGCAACCAATTAGATTGGTGAGAGCCTTAAATAATGCAGCTTCAAATTGAGGACCTTGATCGGTTATGATCGTCTGATGAGCACCATATCTCGCAACCCAGTGCGTATAAAAGGCTGTAGTAACAGAATCTGCTGAAATTTCAGTTAGAGGAATTGCCTCTGGCCATCTAGAAAATCTGTCAATCATGGTTAAACAATAACGAAAATTTTGACAAATAGGAAGAGGACCAATCAAATCTAGATGAATGTGCTGAAAACGTTCATCCGGAATAGCAATCTTTTGAGGAAGATTCTTGGTATGCTTTTGGATCTTGGCACGTTGACAAGGCAGACAAGATCTAGCCCATTCTTTTATATCCTTCTTCATAGTTGGCCAAATAAATTTTTGTATTAGTTTGCAGGTAGAACGACCACTTGGATCAGATAAACCATGAACAACATTAAAAATTTGTCTACGAAGCTGTTGAGGTACATAAGGACGAATATTAACGGTAAAGCAGTCACAGAAAATAGGCGTAGTCGAGCCAGTAAGTATAAGTTTTTGAAGCTTGAGAGAAGAATTAGTGAGAAGTGTTCTTAATTCCTCATCTTCTTTTGTAATTCTGCTAACTCTTCCAGAGAAACTATGATAGGCATCGAAACGGATTCAATTCTAGAGAGGGAATCTGCAACTACATTTTGTTTACCAGATATATGCTCGATGTTTGTTGAAAATTGAGCAATGAAATCAAAATGTCGGATCTGTCTGGGTGAAGCTTTATCTAATTTTTGTTGAAAAGCATAAATTAAATTTATGCTTTTTGTTTATGATCTGTCCGAATAAGAATCTGACGTCCTTCAAGTATGTACCTGAAATGTTTAATGGCTAAATAAATACCAAGAAGTTCACGATCGTAAGTACTATAATTACGTTGAGTGTCATCCAATTTCTTTGAGAAAAATGCAATTGGTTTATGAATCCCATCGGTTATATGTTCTAAAGATGCATCAACTGCAAAATCCGATGCGTCACAAGTGAGGATAAGAGGTACAGTTGAAGCCGGATGTGCTAAAGTTGTGACTCGTAAGAGTTCTTCTTTGCAATTTTTGAAAGCTTCTTCAGCTTCAAAAGTCCAAGTGACTAATCTTTTATCCCTTTTCCTGCTATCCTTAAGATAATCCGTAAGAACTGCCTGATGTGATGTAGCATTTTTTAGACAACGACGGTAAAAGTCGATAATTCCTATAAATCTTCTTAATTCATGAATTGTTTTAGGTTTTTTATAATCAATTATGGCTTTAACCTTTTCAGATGTCGGTTTAATTCCTTGCTTGGAAACTAAATAACCAAGAAAAGAAATTTCACCCTTACCAAAAAGACATTTGGACAAATTAATCGTCATGCCGAATTGTTTAAACCGAGTAAACACAGTATGAAGATGTTTGGCATGTTTTTTCTCATTTACAGAAGCAATTAAGATATCGTCAAGATAACAGACACAAAAATCAAGTCCAGATAATATGATGTTCATAAGACGTTGAAAAGTTTGAGCAGCATTACGCAAACCAAAAGGCATTACGCAAGAAATTCAGAAAAGCCGAATGGAGTAGTAACAGCTGTTTTGGGTATGTCCTCTTTTGCAACTGGCACTTGGTAATAGGCTTTAACTAAATCAATCTTTGAAAATATATTTTTACCGTGTAAACCAGCAGTGAAATCTTGAATGTGAGGAAGCGGGTATCGATCTGGAACGGTGGCTGCATTTAAAGCTCGATAGTCACCGCAAAGTCTCATGAGTTCGGTCCGTTTTTGGGAACCATGTGAAGTGGAGCTGCCCAGCTGCTGCTTGACGGTCTACAAATTCCTGTTCCACCATAAAATTAAATTCGTCCCTTGCAAATTTTAATTTTTCCGGTGACAATCTGCGAGGAGTTGAAGCAATTAGTGGTCCTTTTGTAATAATATGATGCTCATTTTGGTGAATCTTGGTTGTTGATATAGGAGCAAAATGAGTTAGTTCAGGAAACTCAGCAAGAATCTTATGGAAAGGTGAGTCAGGAAATGTAGTGCAAATTGATAAGTAATTAACTTTAGATAGTTTAACTTTAAAGACCGGTAACACTATCAAGAAGTTTTTTATTTTTAATGTCAACTAAGATTCCATAGTGACTCAAAAAATCTGCACCTAATATAGGTCTCTGAATATCCGCAATGCAAAATTTCCATTTAAAAACTCTTCGTAGTCCAAGATTTAAAGTTAACGTTTTTATACCGTAGGTATTAATCTTGGTTACGTTAGCTGCATAAAGTTTGAAAGAAGAAACTTGAGCTTTTTATACAAACCTTTTTGGAATCAGAAAAATGTCAGCTCCTGTATCAACAAAAAAATTAAGCCCTGAAGATTTATCAGTTATAATGAGGCGTTTGTAAGGTGAACCGTTGTCAGCCGCTTCACAACTCAACGGTGGAGCTAGTTTTCCTGCTTTTCGACCAAAGATTTAGACATGTCACAAGGTATTGTACATTTATGAGCTTTAGCACCAAATTTTTTGTGATAAAAGCAAATTTTTTGGTTATCTTTATCAGATTTGTTTCTAGAAGATGATCTAAACCTTCTTTTTTCTTTGTATCTAAATTTTGATCTACTGCGTACACGTTTTACTTCTAGAGCTGCGATTCTACGTTCGAGATCAGCAAGATTCGACGTGTTTTTCTCCACAGGGGAAGCTATTGTCGCTACTTGAAGGCTAGTTTCATGATCCAAAATTTTATCAGTTAATTCAGCAAGCTTGATTAAAGAACAATATTCTACAACCGCTAAAGTGGCTTGAACTTGAGAAGGTAATCTTTGCAACCAAATAGAATGTAATACATTTTCTGAAATTGCTCCTCCCGCTAATTGTTTAATTTCGCGTAACAATTCTGACGGTTTTTGTCATTCAACTCTATACCAGCTAATAATTGACGAAGACGTTTTTCTTCCAAATCGGTAAACCGATTAATTAAAATGTTTTTAACATGAAGATATTAATCTTTCTCAGGAGGAACCTTCCTCACAAGGAACCTTCGGCAACGCGAAAATTCAAAAAAATCTGAAACTTTGCATAATTATAGAGTAGTAGTCCCTAATAACGAAACGATTTTTTGTTGGTGCTAAAAATCAGTTTCAGGGATGAAAACAACCCCTTAGAAAAAATCAGTTTTTACATTCCGAAGCGAATATTATTGAAACAAAAAGAAACATGATAAAATTGTTTAAACAAAAGTTTTATGGTTTCAAATGTACTTTAATATAATTTGAAAATTTTTTCAAATATCAAAGAAAAATATTGAGTGGTAGGGATATTTCGAAAAATTTAAAATCCAGATACGCCATTGTAAGGTACATTTGAAACCATAAAACTTTTGTTTAAACAATTTTTTCATATTTCTTTTTGTTTCAATAATATTCGCTTCGGAATGTAAAACCGATTTTTTCTAAGGGGTTGTTCTCACCCCTGAAAACGATTTTTAGCACCAACAAAAAATCGTTTCGTTATTAGGGACTACTACTCTATAATTATGCAAAGTTTCAGATTTTTTTGAATTTTCGCGTTGCCGAAGGTTCCTTGTCAGTGATAGCTAATAAAGCTTGCTCATCAAGGTGCCGTATAACCGAGCTATACTTAACATCGTCAGAGCGGATCCGAAAAACTAAGAATTCGCTTTCCAGCTGAGCAAACCGCAATTTAGGCAGCTTATGCCAAAAATTCGGCAATTTAAAGGCGAAATTTTAAGGCGAAATTCATTAGAATGGATCTCATTTGGCTGACCTTGTTGATGCGGTTCATTACTGGTAAGAGATTGTGAAGGATTCGTCAGATGTTGATGATGTTCTCCAGTTGATGGAACTGATGCTGACGTTGTAGGAGTCGCAATTGGAGATCTGTCCAAAGGCATCGTAAAATTCTGTCGATGTTCTGCGTTGTGAAGTTCAGAAGTCTAGAAGATCGCTGTCCTTGGAAATTCGATGACTCGAAAATCTCGTTGACTCGAAGATCACAAGACACAAATCACACAAGGATCACAGCGGAACTCGGAACTCGTCGGCTCACAGCACTCACGGATTACTGATTTAAATTTGCCGCGCTTGAACGTGAATTCTCGAAAGCCCGTCATCACGTCGGGGTCACCAGTTGTGGGAGCGATATAGTTAAATAACTAGACTTAATATAATATAAAATATCTAATATTCAGAACGATGTTTACAGGATGATGGACAATAAACGAATGAATAAATGTTTCACAATTTGTTGTATGTTTTTAATGTTGTTATGTAAAATGTTTAATCAATAAATGAGATGTGTGAAAATAGTTACAATATATTTTATGAAGTTGGTAACAAAATGATCTTGAATTTAGCCGCAGGAACGCTACAAACTAGACACACTGGTTTGCGTTGAACCTCGCTTCGCGTGAAAAATTGTAAACCCATGTGGAACCTCACTTTGCATTAAAAAGTGTATGCAAAAAATAGTGGGTTCCGCCACCCCTACGGGGGGGGGCTCCACTTCCGAAGAAATAACCTAACCCAAACCTATTTCTAATTTAATTTCTCTCTATCTTTAAAATATAAGCTTGGTAATTCATGCCGAAATTACTATATACAGTCTTATGTCGCAAGTATCGGTCGGTCACTATCTTTAATTGTTAATAACTTTGTAATAAACGACGAGCACCCACGGGAAGGCTGCACTTCCGGAAAATATAACTTAACCCAAATCTTTTAGTTTTAAAAGTAAAGTTGGATTATTTTTTATTGTCAGACTACGTACAAACCTTGATTTTTACAAATCTTTGTTAATAATTTTTAATAAACAACGAGCGACGGCTAAAACCTTCTGAAGGTCACTCAGGAGGGTGACTTTGACAACATATGTCAAGGTCAAGGTCATCGGGGCTGCATCCCCTAAACGTCTCTTTTACCAACCAAGTAAATGACTGTGATAATTTGGACTGTTCAAAGTTACAATGTATAAAGAAAACACCTATTCCTACCGAGATAAATAATTTACGCCCGTAAAAATTGCATGTTACTACAGAAACTCCGTAGAAGAAATACTAAAACAATATATTTGCAAAGCTTTTAAAAAATTTAAAAGGAAGGTATAATACTATATACATTATATGCATGAAATATTTTTTGTGTTTTATTCTATAAAATGTTTTTTTATTTTATTGGTTCTTTTACATAACTATACTTTGTATGTTGCATGTTATAAGTAAAAATATCAATAAAAACCTTCTAAAATTGCTACGTAAACATTTTGATGGTTTATCTTTTACAATATTAAAAAATCAATTAATAAATAATAAGAAGAATCTAAAAAGGGCCATAAATATACGGATGTAATAAAAATATTTGCTTTTTCTTGCGTTAGGGGCAGATATGGTTTTAATAACAACCCAAATGTTACACAATTTCGCAATGCGATAAAGCAGATTTTAAAATTCTATTTCCACTTCTGTTGCAGCAAATTGTATTGCACTTAATAACGACTATATAGGATCAATTTATGAATTTAAATGGACAAGAAAATGTAATATTCCTTTTACCAATGAAGACATAAAAGTGAATGTAATGACTTTCATGATAATTTTCTTGATAACGACTCTGCCTGTACACAATATGCGCCTATTGAATCGTACATTGCTGATATAAAAAATAATGTTTTGTATTACATAGGTGAATATATCGTCAGAAAGCTTTGACATTCTTTAAAATGTGTGACTTGTGCCTATTGTATACAATTGCAACGTAATTTTGATCACACTTATCATAACCATGCAAATTATTCTGAATTTTTAGATCACGTAAATAACTCGAATTTAATTTCTCCTTCATCCTCCGTATATAAAATAATAACAAAAACAGAAAAACAATTCTCATATATACTAATAATTTGAAAAATTTAAATAAAGAACGTATTGGCATAAAAATTGTTTTGCAAGTAAAACGAGAATGTGCATTAGACCAAACATTGTTCAGTACATTAAATTGCAAAAATATTGATTATTTAGAAAGACCGCATAAGTTACAACTTATAGCATTGATTGCAGCAATGTATACAGGGTGTTAAATTTCAAACGTAACAGGTGGAATATCTCGTAACAATGCATTTTAGAAAAAAATGTTTCCTACAAAAGTTGTAGGGTTTTAGAAGGAACATAACACAGTATTATTCATATAACCTTGGGCGGCGTCTCCAAGATCAAATGAAAGTGAGAACGAATTTTTTAAATGGAAACCCATATTTTTTATTGCATATTCTTGTAGCTTATCTCGAGAGCTTTTCAAAACACTATAGTAAAGTATTTTTTCATTAAGTACTTTTTGAGTTATTTTATATTTTAATCTGACATATTTTGATATAAAAAATAAAATATCTCGTAAAATACATAGTTTTCGATCATCTTACCGTAATACTTTTATGTACAGAATAATGAGACAAATCAATTAGTAAAAAAAAATAATTGTTTTTAAGAATAAGTATGTAATTATTTACAATGTATTTTTTAAAAACAATTATTTGTTTTTTTCTTTACAATAATTGATTTGTCTCATTATTCTGTACATAAAAGTATTACAGTAGGATTATCGAAAACTAAATATTTTATGAGATATTTTATTTTTTATATCAAAATATGTCAGATTAAGATATAAAATAACTCAAAAAGTACTTAATAAAAAAATACTTTATTATAGTGTTTTAAAAAGCTCTCGAGATAAGCTACAAGAATGTGTAATAAAAAATGGGGGATTCCATTTAAAATTTTAAAGTTACCCCCGCCCCTTTTAGAGGGGGAGCGGGAGCAATTTTATGTTTACGTAGTTAGAAAGGCCCCTCGAAAACATGAAACTTTTTCATGAACAATTTTTTGATTTGACAAATATTTTTAGTTATTAGCTTGTAACACTTTACGTGGGCCACTCTGTATATTTTAAGAACTGCCGGCAAATTGAAGTATGATACAGGGTATATTAACCCAACCTACATATATGTATATATATATATATTATATATATATATATATATATGTTCTGACCAATTGTAAATGGCTACCCTGGCATCACTTGTCACATCGCTGTTAGCAGTCTAATATTATATAGAAGTCTGTGCTCCTAATTAACCTGTTGTCAGGGAAGCTGCCATGTTGCTTTTCATGATTTGAGGCAAATCTCTGATTGGGTCAAAGAGTAGCCATTATTTTGAACCACTGCGCATCCTCGGGAATGGTACACTTTATATTCTTACATCATGACTGTGCCTGTACCTTTGAATTGTCGATAGGCTTAAAGCCCGTATCAGACTACGCATTGAAGATTAAGATCCAAGATTAGAGATTGAAATTTGACCAATCAGGACAAAGAAATGGTAGTCCCTTTGTTCTAATTAGTCAAATCCCAATTTTTAATCTTCAATCTTCAATTTTCAATGTGTATCTGAGGATCTATTAACCCTGCCGAAAATGATCGATTAAACTGATTAAAAAGGAGTAATCCGGATCGATCGGGATTTCTGCACCGAAAATTCGGTATTAAAACCGATTGAAAATAGTCAAATCGAATTAGTACGCTTCAGGCGGATTAATGTTGGATGATATTACATCCACCTCAATCCGAAATTATACGATTTCATAAGTTATAATTAAATCGGTTTTAATGCGATGTGAATCTGTTGGAGGATGACAAAAGTAATTGAGATTGGAAATAATCCGCGAAAGCGATATTAAAATCGATTATAATTCGTTCGGAATTAAAATCGATTACTTTTTAATCCGGGCGCGGATTAATCGATTAAACCGATTAAAACAGATTATGTTTTAACCGGTTTTAATCAAACATTTTCGGCAGGGAAGCCCGTATCAGACTATGCATTGAAATCTGAAGATTGAAAATAAAGATTGGAATTTGACTAATCAGAACAAGAGGAACTAAAATTTCTTTAGTAATTATTCAGAATCACGGCTCCACCTGCAAATGGGCTGCAAATTTTTTACGACTTTAATGTTTAGAAAGAAATATAAATAACCATTTTTAGTGAGGGAGGCCCCAAAAAAAGTTATAGACCAAAAAAGGGTAATTATTTCGAATAAGGTTTTTCTGAATTTTGACAAATATGATCGGATCTCTCGGTAAAACTTTTTGTTGTGACTCCAACAGTGATAATCAGTCGGGGAGCCCTGTCCCCATCACCCCCACCCCCCAAAAAACGAAAACCCCCAAAATTACCGAAAATTAGGTAATTATGTACTATAAAGTTTACCCCACAACCCAAACCAAATTTTAGTTTTAAATCAAAAATAGGTTTGAGTTAGGTTATATCTTCCGGAAGTGGAGCCTCCCGTAGGGGGGGGGGGGGCGGAACCCACTGCGTTCACGCATACACTTTCCCATCCACACGACAATTGTGGGATGGACCTCGCTTTGCTTTGTAAAGTATATGCGTAGACACAGTGGGTTCCGCCCCTCTACGGGGGGTTCCACTTCCGGAAGATATAACCTAACCCAAACCTATTTCTGATTTAAAACTGAAATTTGGTTTGGGTTGTGGGGTGGACCTCGCTTTGCTTTGGTAATTTTTGGGGTTTTTCGGTTTTTTTGGGGGGTGGGGTGATGGGGAACGTGCTCCCCCGACTGATTATCACTGTTGGAGTCACAACAAAGAGTTTTGGACCGAAAAATCCGATCATATTTGTCAAAATTCAGAAAAGGCCTTATTCGAAATAATTACCCCGTTTTTTCCGCTTATCTATAACTTTTTTTTTTAGCCTCCCCCGATTAAAAAGTGTTATTTACATTATTCTCTAAGTATAAAAAGTTATCAAAAAAATTTGCAGCCCATTTGCAGATGGAGCCGTGATTCTGAATAATTATCTAGTGAATTTCCTCACTTTTGTAATTTTCACTTCGTCTCAAAAACCGTAATAGGCTCCCTGATACGGGCATAAGGACTATCCTCAGGGTGACGTTTCATGGCGCGTATTGCGATACGCGCGTATCAGGCGTATCGAACTCTGCGACCAATCACAGACGATCCGCCGTTTTTGATACGCCGACAATCCGCTGAATTCATAATTCGAGCGGATCGCACACTCATACATATGTATCGTCGTATCTTTATATGTATATGTAAAAAAAATAATTAATATAATTTATTATATTTATATAATATAATTTATATGATTAAGAAAAAAAGACTATCGAAATAAAATTATATACATGCAGTCGGAATGGAAATAAACATCCAAGAGATAATATACACATTAATCTAATTTAATATATCATAATTTATTTACTTCTATTTACTGTAAACTATTTTTCACTATTCTCTTTATTAAAACTTTTCAAAGTAACACCAACAGCAGTTTTGAAACTTTCTTTTTTACTTTATTAATATTTGCAGACAACTGGCTTCTGAAAACTTTACTTTTTAGGTGCATGCGTGCTTATGTGCGTGTGTTCAGTACGCCGGAGTTTGGTTCTTACAGTCCCATGGAGCGGATTACGCGGAAGCGGATCCAGCGGATCGCTAATCACAGGACTGCTTCGACATAATCTTTGAAAGAGATCTATCGGAACAACTCCGTGATTGGCGATCCGCTGGATCCGCTTCCGCGTAATCCGCTCCATGGGACTGTAGGAACCAAACTCCGGCGTACTGAAAACAGCGGAATATCTGTGATTGGTCGCAGAGTTCGATACGCCCGATACGCGCGTATCGCAATACGCGCCATGGGACGGCACCCTCAGGGTGCGTTCGCGCTAGTCCGCCGGCAACTAGCGCTAGCCCGCCAAAGGCCATCCTCGCGCATCCCGGTTCGGACATTACCAGAGACCGACCAATCACTCCGGACATCGGATGAAAACGGAGTACCACACCTCCGATTCGGTGGTACACTCCTCACCTCATCTCGCCGCTGCAAAGGACGCCACGGAAAGAGAGCATCGCCACACAGACGAGCCCCAGAAAATCTGCGTCAACGCGGCGACGCGGACAAAGGACGAGGAGGAAAAGGGCGCAAAAGACTACTCAATAATAATAACCAAATGTGCAATCGTAATTATAACAAGGAGAATATTTACGAATGTAAGAAGGAAATGGAGAGAACCAAATAAATTATTATTTTTACAATAATAAAAATATTCATTTCTCTATCTATGTAATTAGCTATAACTTTGGGTTACGAACGGCGCAAACGAGTAACATTAAGCTACATCCATTAACCAGCCAACCCATAATAATATTTTTTTAGTTTAAGACTGACTCTTCCTCTCACTTATTTAGAATCAGTGATCGTGAGTAAAATAAGTGCAGATTGGAACAAGTAAGGCAACAAGTGGCTGTACACGGCCCTGAAAAAACTGAAAAATTCCTAAAAAAAGTTGACGGTCAAGATGGCTGCGATGACGTACTACTGTTCGCGATAAGTCTGCCCCAGTATCGATATGCTCACTCCTGTTATTCTTTACTCTTTGGATAATATAAAGTCACTTTCTAAAGGAAGTCTCTTTTGAAAGGCCATTGCACGTGAAAAAATTTAGTCGTAATCGTAAGGTCGTAAACAAATCAACCAATCACAGTTTTGACCAAACATTCTTATTACATTGTTAGAATGCTTGATTGTGATTGATCGATTTACTTAGGACTTTACAATTACGACTAAAACTTTTTCACATGCAATAATAAAGCCTGATTGGTTGGCAAAAAATCAGCAGTACTGTTGATCCGATCAGGCTTTATTAGAAAGAGACGGAAATGACTTCATATTATCTGCCTCTCATTTTACTCGTGCGATTATCCCTGCCATCAGCAGTCCGTTCTATATATCGATGGGTCGTACATACAGGTCTTGAAACAGCAATTTCAGTGGTGGGGGTGTGGTCGCTTAAAGAAGCAATTTTTAGTTCTCTAATGGCCGCTAGAATTATCGCGGTAAGATAACCGCTGTGGCGAGAGACGCCGGAGGTCGGGGGGACTTCTTTCTGTCTCTTTTTTCCCCTTTCGAAAATGGAGATAGAGAGATATCCCCTCGACCTCCGGCGTCTCCCGTCATAGCAGTTAAGGTTATATAAAGGAAGATTAAGTCATATCATTGATACTATGGCTGTCTTCCGAAATGCGCTGAAAGTACTGGACAGTACTGTTTTCGCGTTCCGAAAATGTTTTCAGCATGCTGCAAGAGAATAATAATTACTACCCTTTTAACGAAAATAGATCCTAGGGAATGCTGACTTCCGGCTGATTTTGCACATACTCCCGAGGTAGTGCGAGTCAGTAATGCA
This sequence comes from Formica selysi, assembly GCA_009859135.1. Classification (NCBI taxonomy): domain Eukaryota; kingdom Metazoa; phylum Arthropoda; class Insecta; order Hymenoptera; family Formicidae; genus Formica; species Formica selysi. The sequence continues at coordinate 3,515 of WHNR01000104.1, read as the reverse complement.
TATGGCGGTTAGCGGTTTCGTAAAACGTGAACGAAATATTGAATCGAAAAAGAAGAACTTTTTTATTAATCACAACATGTTATTAAACAAATATAAAATAATAATGGAAGTACAAATAATACGTACAAAATATTTTTAACATCAAATGATTACGAGAAAGCATTAGCAGATAAGTTACAATTAATTGAAGAGAATCTTTATGAAAATAAAGTTATAGGAATCTTATAAATAAACATTATAAATTTATAATTTTAATAATATTTCATTGATATTACAGATAAAAATTTGTTTCTCGAGTATTAGAAAATATTTTAAAAAGTGTCAAAAGTCTTCATCCGAAGATGAACTGGCAATAATTCTCAATAAAGTTTGTAATATTTGTATACTATTACATTGTAGTTAATTTTTCCATTTAATGTCACTTCACTCCTTTTTAAATAGATTATATCGCTCTACACTTTTTTGTCTCTTTTCTACTGCTTTTTTCTATTGCAAACGCGTTCCGATTTTCATTGCTGCCACAGTTTACTGACAATTTCGGAACAACTGAAATACGTTGATTTCAGCAGCAGTACTGTCAGTACTTTCAGCGCATTTCGGAAGACACCCTATGTATACCAATGAGCAACCCATGATGCATTGCAAAAGACCACGAGAGCCATAACAATCTATCTTACTCATACAGCACAGAACTGGAATTGCTATTACATTGCAGTAACGTTACAATCTTGCAAGTTGCAATGTAATATGTTGAGACATTATTGGTATATGTAATTGTAATATTTCATGAAAATGTTACAGCAACATTCCAAAAACATTACAAAAAACAGTTTCGGTGATCACTAGTTTGTTCGCTGACCGCTATGCGGCGCGCCTTGCGTTATCTATCCTGCATTAAGATTTAGTCATGATGATTATATAAAGCTTGCAAAGAGCAGCTAGTAAGATTAAAGATATAATAACTGTTTTATCAGTTTAATTTGTCTGATACGACCCCAACACAGGGAATCCAGATATTGAACTGATTGTTCAAAAATCAGACAAATAAGTGTCCGAAAAAGTTAAAATTATCCGTTATTATCTATTTAAGATGTAAATAAAATCTAATATCTATATAAAATAAAATTTTAACTTTTATGAATTAAATTATTTAATCATTATCATTTCTTAAACTTGTAAATTATTATAAAATAGCGATGTTAATTAGATAATAGCAGATTGTTTAAAAGTTTCCATTTTTATATATAACCAAAAATTTGATAATAAATTTTTTAATATGCGGGATACTTCAGATTTTAATAGATAAACTTTGAAAATATATAAAAACATCTAAGAAAGACAAAAAAAACTCGTAATTGGCGTAAATTCATAATCCTTTTTCTTATTTTTCTTGGATGTCTTATATATCTCAAAGTTTATCTATTAAATTTGTAGCGTTCTGCATAATTGTAGCATTTCAATATTACAAATATGTTGCCCGTAACATTAAGCCCGTATCAGACTACGGCATTGAAGATTGAGATTGAAGGGTGAAGATTGAATTTGACCAATCAGAATAAAGAATATTTAGTCGCTTTTGTTCTGATTAGTCAAATTCCAATCTTAATCTTCATCTTCAATTTTTAATGCGTAGTCTGATGCGGGCTTTACTGTAGTCTTACATTGTAATATTTCTAAGGGCGGACATTTCAACGTTGCCGCAGGCTTGCAGTGACATGCAGAAACATTTCGCAACTTGCATGCAATATTACAATGTTTCAAGGTGTAACGATGCATCTCTCCATCGTTACCCAGCCGCCGATCCGCCGAAAGTTCGTCGCCCGACGAACACCGGTCGGGCAAAGAGCGGACGCTGAGGCCCATTTTTAAACATTTAACAAACGCGCGATAAATAACCGCCGTTCGTCAGCGCGCGAAACCGCCAAGAGCCGGTGACCGCTCTCGGTACCGCCCGATCGACTCCGATTTCACCCGAGCCGCGCGCAGGTTCAACGGCGGATAATTACCGTTAAGAACAATACGGAATACGCAGACGCGCGCGCCGAAAATCGACTATAAATAGAGCGCATTTTTACCTCCTCGACACAGATCTTCCGAAACCGCCAGAGTCAGTACAACGCCTGGAAATATCCGAGATCCTGAAACCGCTCCAAAGAGAGAGAAAACGAGGTTGGGTGTACCCACCCCCACCGAGAGTTTTGCGGCATCTCTAGGAGAGATCCTTTACCGAAAACCACTGAAAGAGGCTAACGGGCTTGGGCGTACTCGACCCCACCGGGTCTTCTCGGCGCCTCATATTTTCCGACCGACCGTGCACCGGCAGAATTCACGTGGTGGAGAGTTTTCCGCCACGGACGGGTGGTGTTCTTGTCCGCCGCTGCACTCCTTATTTTCGTTCGGCCGAAACGCGAGTCATCTCGACCGAGACTCCTGTCACCCGCGGATTAAATACTTACCAGTACGCGCCGACATCCGCGATCTAAGTAGTGATACTAAACGAGTTCTAAGTTAGAACTTCTAACCCAGGTCCTCTGAAGGGGGGTGCTGGGCGGGGGGCTCCCCGCGCGGGGGGTTTGACGACGAGGGGGAATGACGTTACACGGGCGGGGGATGCTTATCGCACGCTTATCACGGGAGCGGGGCATGTTTATAATCGGCGCGGTGTATTACAAAGGCGGATGCAATGTCCGGATGCTGGAATTTATAAACATTATAAAACAAATAACGTCTCGCACTATTGCACGTGCGGCATTATTGAATTTAAAGATGATAAAACGAGCATTGATGTCCGGTTGTTAGAATTTTCGCGACAACGTGACTCAAGGTCTAGACGCGTCGGGACATGTTTATCGGTGTATTACAAAGGCGAACGCCGATGTCCGGCTGCTCGAATTTATAATAATATAAACAAAATAGAACTATCGCGGTGTCCTCTTCATTTTTTTCCAGGAAGAGCTGTTTATCGAGGGTCGCAACGTCTCACGTTACAGAAGCGAGGGCCGATGTCCGGCTGCTATAATTTATAAATAATATAAACAAAATAGAACCATCGCGGTGTCCTGTATTACGCGGACCGATGCGACAGGATACTCTCGTCCGAGTTTACCAGTGCGAACGTTTCTGACAGTCTGACAATTTAAAGTGTGTAAAGTGTGAGCGAAAATTTAAAAAATGCCATCGTTGATCGAGTTGGTGTTGCGTCAAGGCCAATAAAATGCGTCATGGTAGGCGCAGGATTTAGTAATGGGGCTGTTGAGAGTTCTATTAAATCTAGTAATCTTTCAAAGAGTAAATAATATTTTGTATATTTTATGTCATATTATTATTTATTTATATAATATATATATATAATTTGATTTGATTTATAGTATCAATATACGAGTGATATCAAGATTCCTGTTTTATGAACTTTTGAACAACGGCGGACGATCGGATGTTGCGACGGAACGCGCGAGACGAATTGAACGAATTATGAGGAGATATTGTGGAGGCTCAAGAGTACGATTCGGTCAATT